>CATIWR010239512.1:0-18705 GCA_949677035.1 Omphalea diandra | reverse complement strand
AGAATTTCAAAATGAATCATTTGAAAATTATTGTTTGGAGAATGAAATTTTTCATAATTTTTCAACTCCTAGAACACCACAACAAAATGGTGTTGTAGAGAGGAAAAATAGGACTTTGGTAGAGATGGCTAGGACAATGCTTAACGAGTATTCCTTACCAAATTATTTTTGGGCCAAAGCCATTAATACCTTATGCTATATTGCAAATTGATTTTTCAAAAGATTCATTCTCAATAAAACCTCTTATGAGCTATGGAATGGTAGAAAACCCAAGATATCATACCTTAGAGTATTTTGGATGTAAGTGCTATATTTTGAATACCAAGGATAATCTTGGAAAATTTGATTCCAAAACTAATGAAGGAATCTTCTCAGGGTATTCCACCACTAGCAAAGCTTATAGAGTCTTTAATAAAAGTTCAATGGTAGTTGAAGAGTCTATGAATGTTGTCTTTGATGAATCTAGTAAACTTGATCTTGGGAAATGTATTTTTATTGATGATCTTGTAGGTGATCTTGAAAAGCTGGAATTAGAAGAAACTACAAGAAAAGATGATAAAGACATGGAGAAAGGTGAATCATCAAGGATGGATGAGGAACCACAAAATCAACAAGAAGTTGAACCAAGACAAGAGCTACCCAAAGATTGGAGATTCTCCAAGCATCACCCCAAGGACTTGATTATTGGTGATACCTCTAAGGGTGTAAGTACTAGAGCTCAACTCTTAGATAATAATCTTGCATTTGTTTCTCAATTAGAGCCAAAGTCAATTGATGATGCTACTGATGATGAAAGTTGGGTTTTGCTATGCAAGAAGAACTCAACCAATTCGAGAGAAACAAAGTATGGGAACTTGTCCTTAGGCCTAAGGAACACCCAATTATAGGTTGTAAGTGGGTGTTTAGGAACAAGTTAGATGAGTAAGGTGTCATCACTAGAAACAAGACTAGATTGGTTGCTAAGAGATACAACCAAGAGGAAGACATAAACTATGATGAAACCTTTGCTCCCGTAACAAGATTAGAGACCATTAGGATTCTCTGAGCATTTGCATGTCATATGAATTTTAAACTTTTTCAAATGGATGTTAAGAGTGCTTTTTTAAATGACATTATTAAGAAGGAAGTTTATGTTGAACAACCTCCCGGTTTTAAATCACGTTATTTTCCAAACCATGTTTTCAAATTAAACAAAACCTTATATGGATTGAAATAAGCTCCAAGAGCTTGGTATGAAAGGCTTAGTTTGTTTCTTTTACAAAATGATTTTGAGAAAGGAAATGTTGATACTACATTATTTCTTAAAAAGCACAAGCATGACACTTTAATTTTCAAAATCTATGTTGATGATATTATCTTTGGTGCTACTAATGAATCTCTTTGTGAGGAATTTGCTAAGTGTATGACTAGGGAATTTGAAATGAGCATGATGAGAGAGCTCAAATTCTTTCTTGGTCTACAAATCAAGCAACTCGAAGAAGGGATCTTCATCAACCAAGCCAAATACATAAAGGAAATACTAAAGAAATTTGGCATGGAAGGATGCAAAGTAGTAAAAACTCCAATAAGTAGTACCATCAAGCTAGACAAAGTTGAATCGGGTACGGTGGTAGATGAAAAAAGATATCGAGGTATAATCGAATCTCTACTCTATCTTACTGCTTTTAGGTCGTATATAATGTTTAGTGTTTGCATGTGTGCTAGGTTTCAATCCTCTCCTAGAGAGTCTCATTTGAATGCTGTGAAGAGAATTTTCAAATATTTGCATGACACTATTCACTTAGGATTATGGTATCCTAAGAACACATCCTTTAGCCTAGTAGGGTATTTGGATGCGGATTACGCATAAAGTCTCTTAGATAGAAAAAACACTTCCGAGACTTGTCAATTCATAGGAGAATGTTTAGTCTATTGGTTTAGTAAGAAGCAAGTATTGGTTACCTTGTCCACCGCATAAGCCGAGTATGTGGATGTGGACTGTTGTTGTACCTAAGTTCTTTGGATGAAACAACAATTGAAGGACTTTGGGAAAGTAACAGATCACATTCCTATCAAATGTGACAATACCAGTGCTATTAATCTTTCAAAGAATCTCATCCAACACTCTATAAGTAAGCACATAGATATTAGACATCACTTTCTTAGAGATCATGTGCAAAGAGATGATGTTGTGTTAGAATTCATTGACACTAATAATCAACTTGCAGATATTTTCACTAAACCTCTAAATGAAGAAAGGATGAACTTCATTAAGAGTGAATTGGAAATGCTTGATGGAAGCTTCCTCAAGTGAAAATTTTGATTTGTTCTTATGTTTAATTGTGATGTGCATGATATGTTTGATTGATGATTGTTATGGATTGTTTTATAATTAATTTCTAAGTGGATCACAAGTTTTTTCAAAATCTTTCATTCTTATCCTTGCTGACTCATAATTCGCAGTCGTTATTCTTTTTTCACAGTCGCGAATTACAAGTCAATTTCACTCGGCTATCAAATATCAATTTGCGGTCGCGAAATCCCTTTCCACCACAAATTTCAATCATTAATTTCAAAATTTTGATCGTTACAGCCCATATTCCAAAGGAAATTTGTTTGTTACTCACATTTTCTAGAATTCGCAGTCGCGACTCATGAATTCACAGATTCGAATTTGAGTAACCGCCTCACATTTATATGATTTGATAGCCAACCATTTCCAACCCTTCATAATTCTTTTTCTAGCCATTTTTAGCTGTTGATATACTTCTTCAAGGGTTATATATACCTTCTTCATCATTGTTTTCTCATAATACTCAATGATTCTCACTCTTTCACAAAATTCTCTCATTTCCTCCCAAGCAATCTTCATCTTTTGCTATGGCCCCTAAAAGAATCTCCAGAGCCGACAAGGGTAAGGCAGTGGCTCAACCATCTGCCTCCCCTGCCCTTCATCTCATGAAGGGAATCACTAAAGAAGAAAAGGAGAGATACAAGGCAAACTTTTCCAAGGTAATTCTCCCTAACAAAATTCCTTCAACCTTCATGCTCAAAACCTTAGGGATCAATGACAAGATTCGTGCATTCCTCTCCAATCTAGGGTGGAATGAGTTTATATTTTGTGATGAACTCGACTATGAGGAGATTGTGCAAGAGTTCATGTGCACCGTGCAATTAAGTCGCAAAGCCGAACAAGGGCGGGACAATACGGGTTAGTGTTTCGGGCCTTTGGCAATCCTCATTTTATTACCTTCGACCAACTTTCTTCTCTTTTCAATTTACAAGTCGGAAAACATATACCCTTTATCATCTCCGCACTTGACATAATCTACTCTAAATTTTGGTCAGAGATTTTTATTGAAACCAAACATGACCCCCACTCTTCTCTCTCCAAACACATCAAATCTTTGCCCTTGTGGATCCTTCATCGCATCATCACTTTTTCAATTAATGCAAAGGGTGATGGCAATGAAAAGGTTTCACAAAAGGACTTGGCATTTTTGTTTTACCTTATCAAGAACAAGATAATTCAAATTGGTAAATACCTTTTGGATCAATTGATTCACATGAGTACAAAATCGAAAAAACAATTTTTACTCCCTTCTCATCTCACAGCCATCTACCGTTTCGTTGGAGCACTTAATGAGGAAAATCAGCAATTCCTCACTAAGAAACTTATACCCTCCCAAAACTTCCTTGATCTCACATATTTGATCAATGCCAAGGCCATTCATTCGGACACCTATATGTACACCTTAGGTGCAGAAGGAGAGAAGAAAATCGAATCTTCTCAAGCATCGAAAAGGAAGAGATTGGCAATTGAAAAAGCTACTCCATCCATCCTCTTAAGCTAAAATCTAAGGGTAAACTCTATCTCCACCATCAATAACAAGTTAGATAAACTAATGAGGATGATAAAGAGAAGGTTCCTCTTCCTTTCACATCTTCATAGTGACATGGTGGACCTTCAAGAGAAATTGAGAGTCCCCCCATGCCATCTTTCGGACTTCACTGAATTCGAGGACACTCGTGAAGAAGAAGGCAATGACAAAGTTGAGGATGGAGATGAGGCTCAAGGTGAAGATCAAGGTGAAGGTGATGAAGATCAAGGTGAAGGTGAAGACGAAGATCTTTCTGAAGATGATTCTCCAACTTTCTAGATTAGGGATACTTTGTACTTTTTTGTTTTCTATTTCTATTTAAAAGTTTATGATCCTAGTTATGAATAAATAAAATTCATCTCTTTGATATATTATCATCTTATGTGATTGCTCTTTTCTATTGCTTTTTTGTTCCTTCTAAATACTTATGCATGATTTATTGTCTTCTTTCCTTATGCACCCTCTTTTTGATATTGCCAAAGGCGGAGAGATGGTATAATCTAAGTTTAAGGTAGAGGAAATTATAAAGTAATTACAATTTGCACAACTATAACATAAGTTGAAGGGGAGCATCAATGAGCAATATATTTTTTTTTCTATCACCTTTGATTGAATGAATGACATACTTAACAAATTTTGTCTTAAGTATTCATTGAATCATATTACAATCCAACTTCACTTTTCTACATCATTTTCACTTTGGATCAATCTAAGTTGTCATAATAAAAAAGGGGGAGATTGTTGGACTAGGGTGGTTAACCCTAAGTCTTGGAGCTCTTTTGATCTTGACAAACGAGATTGATCATGTCTAATGTTGCAAATTAGTGTTGTTTTGTAGCCTTTATTTTTTATCTAAGTTGGAAGTTGGATGTAGCTCAAAATCTTCAAAGTATGTAAAGTGTCTTCTAAATCGCGATCGCTACCTTAGATTCGCGACCGCTCCTTGGATTTACGACCACGATCCATTAGAAGACTTGCAAGAAGTCAGGTAGGTGAAATCACAGAGTCATTCTCAGCCGCGATTCATTTAAATGGAGTCCAAAATTGGCAGATGAATTCGTGGTGTGTGTCAAGCCCTAGTCAAGACTGCGAATTTTAAAGTTACTTAAGAAGGAAGCAAGTCCACAACCATAGCATGACAAGTGTCCCAGCAGACCGTTGAAAGTCAAATTTCGTAGAGGCACTTGTTGGTAGCGACCAAGAATCATGAGGAAGAAGATTACCATCTTTGGCAGACGAATTCGCATCCTTCTATCGCGACCTATACTAAAAAGCTCATGACCGTGACTTCTGAAAGCAAGTAAAAGGCAACGATTACATTTTCCTGGTAAACCAATCAGAAGTTGCCATGTGGACTAGTCGTTAGACACAAACGGAGTTTTGTTTAAGGAATTTGGATTTCGCGACCGTGAATAAATAGTAGCGACCGCGAATAAAGACTGTCAAGCATTTAATGCAAAAATTTGTCTAGTACACTTTAAAGATCTTGTACCAGTTTTATTGCAACGTCTCTTTGGTGGGTAGAGGCTATAAATGCCTCACCAAACAGATGTAAATGTAAGAGAATTAATAACGTTATAACCAAAACTCTTGCAATTTTGCTACTCAATCTTTTCTCTTCTTTAATTGATTATTTGGTGTGGGCATAAACACCATTTGTAAAGGTTGTAGTGTTAGCCTGTTAAAACACTCTAGAGTGGTTGTTATGTGAGCCTGAAAAACACAAGTGTAAAGGTTGTTGTGTAAGCGTCTAAAATACAAGTGTAAAGGTTATTATGTGAGCCTTAGAAAACACAAGTGTAAAAGTTGGGTGTGAGCTTGAAAACACCATTGATAGTTAGTGGAATACCCAATTGCTGAGAATTGGGGAGTAGACGTAGGGTCAATTATACCTGAGCCACTATAAATCGTGTGTTTTCATTTCTCTTCTACTCTTCTATTTTAATTTTTACACACCAATTCAACCCCCCCCCCCCCTCCCCCCCCCTTCTTGGTGCTAAGGGCCAACAGTATCTTTGCTACTTTGCCTTTCCATACCAAATTTCTTAAGTATATCCTTTATGTACTTGGCTTGGTTGATGAAAATCCATTCTTTGGTTTGCTTAATTTATAGGCCAAGAAAGAACTTAAACTCTTCCATCATGCTCATCTCAAATTCCTTAGTCATACACTTAGCAAAATCTTTATAAAGAGACTCATTAGTAGCACCAAATATGATGTTATCATCATATATTTGTACAATGAGTGTATCATGGTTATGTTTTTTAACAAATAAAGTTGTATCAACCTTTCCTTTTTCAAATCAATTTGTAAAAGAAATGAACTAAGCCTTTCATACCAAGCTCTTGGAGCTTTTTTCAAACCATATAAGGTTTTATGTAACTTCAAAACATGATTTGAAAAAATATTAGATTCAAAACTAGGAGGTTGTTCAACATAACTTCCTCCTCAATAAGACCATTTAAAAATGCACTTTTAACATTTATTTGGAAAAGTTTAAAATTCTTGTGACATGCATAAGCTAAAAGGATCCTAATGGCCTCTAATCTTGCTACGAGGGCATAGGTTTCATCATAATCAATGTCTTCCTCTTAGTTCTACCCCTTTGCAACCAATCTAGTCTTATTTCATAATAGAGTGTTGCTTAGGCCTAAGAACAAGTTCCTATACATTATTTCTCTTAAATTGGTTGAGTTCCTCTTGCATAGCAATCACCTAACATTCATTGTCAAGAGCATCGTCAATAGATTTTGGCTTAAATTGAGAAACAAATGCTAGATTTTTGTCTAAAAAATTGAGTTGAGATCTAATACTTACACCCTTAGAAGTATCACCAATGATTAGACCATTTGGGTGATGTTTGGAGACTCTCCAATCCTTGGGAAGATTTTGATTTTAGTTTTCTGCTTATTGTGGTTGGCATTCCTTTTCTTCTCTTGATGTCTTGACTTTATCATGGTTTTTAGCCATCTCTCTTTAGGTTGACTCCAACTCCAATTTTTCAAAGTCACTTATAAGATTATCAACAAAAGAACCTTTCCCAAGATCAAGTTTGTTAGATTCATCAAACACAATATTCATAGACTCTTCAACAACTATAGTACTTTTATTAAAAACACTATAAGCTTTACTAAATGTGGAATATCCTAGGAAGATACCTTCATTTGTCTTTGAGTAAAATTTTCCAAGATTATCCTTGGTATTTAAGATGTAGCACTTGCACCTAAAAACTCTTAAGTATGACAACTTAGGCCCTCTACCATTCCAAAGCTCATAAGAAGTTTTATTAAGAGTGAGTCTTTTAAAAACACATAAGAAGTGTTGATGGCTTCAGCCCAAAAGTAATAGGCAAGGAATACTCATTGAGTAAAGTTCTAGTAATCTCTACTAGTGTTCTATTTCTCCTTCTCTACAACACCATTTTGTTGTGGTGTTCTAAGAGTTAAAAAATTATGAAAAATCTCATTCTCTAGACAATAAGATTTAAAAGATTCATTTTCAAATCTTTTTCCATAGTCACTCCTTATAAAAGAAATGAAGTACCTCTTTTCATTTTGAACTCTTTTTACAAAACTTTTAAAAGCATCAAAGGTGTCATGGTTATGAGTTAGAAAGGATATCTAAGTAAACCTAGAGGAATCATCAAATAGGACAAGTGCAAAATATTTTCCACCTAAATTAGCACTCCTAGTAGTTTCAATCAAGTCCAAATGGATAAGTTGAAGAGGTCTAGATGTACTTACAATATTCTTTGCTTTGAAAGATGATAGATGTTCCTTTCTCATTTGGTATGGTCCACATGTCTTGTCTTTTGAGAGCTTTAGCTTGGGAAGAACTTCCACTAGCTTTCCTTTTGATAGGCTTTGTAAGAGCTCCATGCTTGTATGACCAAGTCTTTCATGCCAAAGCTAAGCTTCATTGCTAAGTGACACAAGACATTTGAAAGATTGATTAGCCAAATTATCTAAGTCAATTATATAGGTATTGTCATTCCTTTCACCTTTGAAAACTACCTTTTGTTCCACTAAAGTGGTAACTCGACATTCTCTAGGATCAAAGGTGACTTTGTTACCTTTATCACATAATTGACTTACACTAAGCAAATTATATTGTAAACCATCTACAAGTAAAACATCATCAATGAGAGAACAACCATTCTTATTAATAGTTCCAATGCCAATTACCTTACCCTTGACATTTTTTCCAAAAGTAATATTGCTACCTTTTTTCTCTTTTATGGCCATGAATAGCTTCTTATTTCCCATCATGTGCTTTAAGAATCCACTATCCACATGCCAATGATTCACTTCATTAGTGGTTGCCAATCAATCCTATATAACACAAACAAATCATTTTTGTTTACGCCCCTAAACATACTTGGGTCCTAGGAGGTTAGGCATAGAAAGGTCCTCCAATTTGAGGTGAGCCTTCCTAACATAATAATGAATATTTATATGACCAAACTTTATGCAATAATTACATTAGAGTTTAGACTTGTGAGTCTTTTAGACTTGTGAGTCTTCCTCCTATACATAGCTTTGGTATGAGTAGGGGTACTTCTCATACCATGATGATGACAGTGTGAGCATGTGCATGAATGGTTAAGAGCATAAGAGAACTTTTTGTGTGTGTTGGGGTAAGCATGTTTCTTGGTGTAAATGTATACGTGGTTAGCCCCTTTTGGCGTAGGTCCCTTTAGATGTGCTTTCCCTTTGCCCTTGAGCAATGGTGGCTTAATGTTATGACCACTCTACCTCCTAACTACCTCAATAATAGATGTTTGAAATGTTGAAGCTTTAATGAAAATGGTGATAGGGGGATTAGATGAGGAGGAGGCTCCATTGAAGTTAAGACTATGTCTAATAATGAGGGTCTTTGACACACAAGTAATGTATCTAAAGCTTCCTTCCCTTTATGAAACTTAGAAATGGAATTTCTAAGCTCAATTACCTCTCTTTTTAAGGTACCATTTTCTTTTCTTAAAGAATTTAGAGAAGATGAAGACTTAGAAAGACTCTCTAAAGACTTTTTGAGTTCTTCATTAGAAGTCTTCAACTCACTTATAATATCATTTAAGGATTTAAATTCATCCTTTAGTTTGGAGTAATTTTTCTTGTAAGTTTTCATTTGTGACTTATATTTGTCACATCTTAAAGTAAGAGCTTCCAAGAACTCATCATCTAATTTAATATAATTTTCATAAGAATGGGGTGAAGAGCTTACCTCATTTGAAGAGTCATCTTATGCCATAAAGCATAGATTTGCCACTTCCTCATCTTTATCCTCTTCACTTGAACTATCATCCCAAGTATCTTTAAAGCTCTTCTTCTTCTCCTTGTCTCCTTTCTTCTTCTTTTTTAGTTTGGGGCAATCATACTTGATATGGCCTTGTTTGCCACAATCATAGCATGTAACCTCACCCATTATTTCTTTGAGGTTGGGAGTTGCTTTCCTAAAGTTTCTTTTATCTTTTCTTCTCCTTATCAACTTTTTTGTTCTAGAAAGCATAGCCAACTCCACCTCTTCTTTATCACTATTTTCCTCACTTGAAACAACCTCTGGTTCTTTTTCTTTGGATAAAGATTTGAGATCTAAGATCATCTTTTCTGCTTTGTCATTCTTGTCCCCTTACCCTCTCATCTTCTTCATCTCCTCATCCTTCTTCTAGGCTAGCTCATAAGTTAGAAGCTTGCCTATGAGGACATTAGTTTGCACCTTCCTAATCTCTGGATTTGACTCTTGGATACTACAAACTCTAGCACCAAATATCTCAAGAGGTAAAGATTTAAGTATTTTTTAGTTTACCTCATGATTAGTAAGTATCCTTATGAATTTCTTCATGTTTGTCATAATCGATAGGAGTCTATTTGTCATATCTGTGATGTTTTCATTATCTTTCATCATGAACAACTCCCATTTTGTCATATACATTTCTAATCTGCTGGATTTCACCAATTTTATAACTTCATGGTAGTTCTCCAAAGCCTTATGTATTCCACGGGCTGTGATGCAATGTTAAACCCTTTCCATTTCTTCTCTTAATAGAGAACTAAGAACGATTGTGATAGCCCTCTTGTTCTTTCCATTAGATCTCATGTGAGCTTTAACCCATTCTTCCTTTGGGTTCAATTCTTCACCTCCATCAACCACATTAGTAGGTGGCTTCCACTCTTTTGCCATAATGTCTCAAAGATCCACCACATCGTTATCCAAGTATATCTTTATCCTATACTTCCAATATGTATAGTTGGATCCATCAAAGTGAGTCTTGAGATGGTTATGGATTCTTTCTTGTGTCATTGATCTTTTCTCACACAATTAAGGCTTGAACTGAAACTTGGCTCTGATACCACTTGTTGGCCCTTGAGCATCCATAAAGGGGATTGATGTAACATCCCCATCCACATTCATTGGCATTATCACATGAACATATTCATTGCATAAATGATATGAAATCCCATATGAACATATGCATTGGATAAATGATCATTTAGATACGTGAATTGGATAAGCACGATGATGACACATGCACCATTGCATTTGAGACACTTGAACATATATGTAATGTTTGTATAGTTGCATGGCAAATTATTTTATGTTGTGTACATGTTATAGCATCATAAATAATGGTGTTATAGAGCTTATTTTAAAATATAAGGAGCATCTACGAATTAAGAGATGGATGGAGGTTCTTAAGGAGTGAAAAATAGGGATTAAATGAGGAAAGTGAACTTCCAACCAATAGGAATGCAACACCATCATTTTGTCTTGTTACAATAGGTTTACAAGTGGAATTTTTTACTGTTTAGGATCAGAATACAGAGCTTAGACATGAGGTGCAACAGAAGAAAGAGAGAGCTAAGGAAGAAAGAAAGGAAAGAATAAGAAGAAGGAGAAGAAGGAGAGGGAGAAAAGTGAGATGCCTAAGAAGGAAGCCTAAGGTTTTCTGGTTCTGGGACAATAGGTAAGTTAATTTATCTTCTTCTTAAATGAAATTAACCCTTCATGACATGTTAATCATGCATGGTTAGTGAGAATTATGGAGTATTTGAGGTAGAGCTCTTGGATGGAATTTGAAATTCAAAAGAACAAGAGCTGATTGTGTTGATTTTATTGTTAGACCATAATTTTTTATCAATGATTTCATAACCCTATAAGAAGAATTAGAGTAAGTACAAAATATGAAAGTTGTAGCTTTATGACTCTTCTAAATGCATATGAAACAGTTTTTCTTGATTTGGTGTGTGTGAGGATTTATGGCTCCTTCATTAAGGATGGTTCACAACCAACCAAAATCACATCAATCTTTTTGTTTTCTTATATTTTGATGGCCTTAGGCTCTGATTTTGATAAAGTATAAACATGAAATTTGTAGGGTTATATCCCATATAAACATTTGTAAAGTAGTTTGGATTAATTTGTTGTGTGGAAAGAGATATGGCTTATTGATTGTGACTGACCCTGTACCCAGATGAAACCTCACCTGTCTTTTAATTCTGTTTTCCAAGAATTTGATAGTCATAAATTAGGAATTTGGTTATGTGTTAAACTTGAAAGTTGAATATTTATATATTATCTACATGACTGTAAAATATTGTAGCCAAATGTTGTTTGGTTGTTGAGATATTACCCCTTCATTATGATTGATTATCACCATATTGAAAATTTATTCACCCTGAGATTGGTAATTTGTTTTGGTGTTTTTATAGACTGAATTAGACAATGAGTAAAACATGAAAAAATGTTCCTTTATGCGTTATGTAACATTTGGTAAATCAGTTTTGTAATTTGATTTGAACAATTTGAGATATATCCAAGAATGTGAGACTTGCTCAAATTGAGATGACATTGAAACATAGCAAAATTCAAAAATTCACCTCATTTTTTATGCCTTATATTGGCCTGAAATTTAAATATGTTATATCATTATATGTCTAGTTTATTTGAAAAAAGAATCAAGTCATTTGGATAAGTATATCTAGAATTATTGTTGTGAGAGTGTAGCAAGCTTAGGATGCCATATAAGGAAAAACATGCATAAACACTTCATCCACTTGCATGGATCATGCCATAGTTACATACCAACCATTCATAATCATTTTGGCATACTTATAATCATGTATGTATCAAACGTTAGGATCTCAACACTTTGAGAAAGCCTTATAGAGAGAACTAAACCTACTGTAAAGGTTGGTTACATCAAAATGTGAGTAAAAACAATAATTAGATTCTCATGTGTATATGTGTGATAATTTTATGATGTAATTATGTCCTATTACTTATATATGTGATTGAATTGTTACCTTTTACATATGAATACAAGTCAAGCAAGAATTATATGGTCTTAATGATTACGTGGTATGCCATTATTATGAACACTTGTATATGAAACTAAAAGGATGTTGTGACCGGCTTGTCAAACACTTGCAAAATCACGTGGAAGATGGACTAATATGTCCCATTGGGACATGTTATGGATCAAATGGTTCACTTATTATATGTTGGTCAGCAAAATCAAATGTTACTTGAATCACATGAATTATCAGCAGTAGTATTTGCCTTGCAAGGTCACGACACAAAAATAAATCTATTGCACTTGCACTTGCACTTGCATAGTCAATTGTTATACTTGTAATGTATCTTGATGATATTCTTATGTTGGTTATGCCATAAGAATCTTACTATTGTTTTTATTCATTAAGTCATGACTCACAATATCATAAATTTTTTTCAGATACTAAAGCATAAGATTGGACATTTTGGTGCTTAGAGTTTTGCACCGAGACACATGGACCACAGATCATCGGCTGAATTCCAACTCTCTCTCTCTCTCCTTATGTCATATACATACATCTAGATAAGAACCAGTTTATAGTCACTAGCCTTGAACATTAGTTAACATATATGTACATCAAATACATGCTTGATTGTGTATGTATAATGAATAAAACCTTTATGCACATGTAATTTAGACATGAATGTTATGAGTTTTGTAAATGAAAATGGTCGTTACAGTTGAATTGGTGGAAATCTAAAAAATTTGAAAGAAGGATAAAGTGTTTGGAGATTGAAAGAGAAGTAGAAAGATCGAACGCATAATATTTATATTGGTTTGGGTGTTAATGAACCCTATGTCCACTCCTCAATTATTCACAATTGGGCGTTTCACTAACTCAAAGTGGTGTTTCCAAGCTCATACCAAACTTGTACAATGTGTTTTAATGTCTCACACACAACCCTATAATTTGTATTTCAAGGCTCATACAAAAACCTCACTCAAGTCTTTTTTACAAAGGCTTATACTTTAACCTATTACAAGAGTTTTGATAGCTAGGCTTACTCTCAAACCCAAATATAATGGTGTTTAATGCTTATACCCAACAATAATAACTCATATACAAAGAATAAAAAGTTTTGAAGTAAATTTGCAAGATTTTAGCTACAATTAATGAAATTCTCTTCGATTCATATATATTTCGTGGAGTATTTATAGGTAACAACCACCAAAGAGACGTTACTAACAAACTATGCCTAAATCTATAAGGTAAGCTAGGCAAATTTTACATTAAATACCTATCAGACTGATTTCGCTATCGTGGTTGGCATTTTGTGATCGTGAATTGCCAATTTGCACTAGGAAGATCAAAATTGTGATAGAAAACCCCATTTTGTGTCTAAAGGCTAGTCCATGTGGCGTGTTGTTATTAGTGTTCTAAGAAATACAGTCATCATGTTTAACTGATCAACCAAAAGTTATGGTCGTGATTGAGATCCTTCTTAGACACTACATGGAATGTGAATCCTTTTGTTTGATGAGGAGAGATCACTTCCATACATCATGGTTGCGATCATTTGTTCACCCTTATGAATTTTGATATCCCAATGATCATTTTAGACATTTGGCATGATATGGTTGTAGAGTTAGTTCCCTCCATTCAACTATAAAATTTGTGATCGCGATTTAAGACATGAACACCACCGTAAATCTCTTTATTTAACATTCGAGTCTTTCTTGGCTGGATCACTATTATGATTTTCTCTGTGAATTCATATGGCCCAAGTTCATCCACCCTTGTTGTAAGGTTGCAGTCATGATTTAGAAGTTCTTGACTACAAATTTGGATGCCTTACTCAATGTTAGAGATTTAGACTTCCATCCAACTTCTAATAAAAACCTAACTTAAAAACTGCAAAAACAACACTTAAACAAGATATTAGTACCTATAAATCTTCATTGTCAATATCAAAAGAGGCCTTTGACTTAGGTTTGATCAAGCTAGTCCAATAATGGATATTGTGGAGTAGTTTGATTTTTGTTGCAAGTTTGATTTAGGATATGGAAATTTGGACATGTTTTGATTTTTGATTTACAATAATAGATGTTAAAATATTGATTCACATAAATCATATTATGTGTGTATTGGAAATTTGTGAACTTGTGGCTGAAATTTCAGTATGAGAATCCAAAAATTACCCTATTTGATGAGGTTATTATCACTAGATTTTTTTTTTTTTTTTTAATATAGATGTGGTAGTTGAAATGAGGAATAAATAAGTTTACATGAATTTAGTTGTTCTAATGTGAATTCCTTGCTGACATTTTATTTATAAAATGGAATTAATTGTCTAATAAGCTTGTTGTGTGTATTAGTTATTTGGCAACTGGACTATTGATGTTTTGCTGTAAATAGAAATTTGGTGTGATTGTGGATTTAAATGTTTAAATGGAAGAACTTTGACAAAGTTTTGAAAGTGGATTTAAATGTTTTAGATTTTCTTATAAGTGATTATTGTTTAATTTTTTATAGAATTTTTCTAAATTCAAAGGATTGCAATTTTGAATTGAGAGATTCTCTTGTTTGATTTCTTTCTTTGCTTGATGACAAGTAAAACTCTAAGTTTTGGAAAACTTGATAAGGATTATTTTAGCATATATTTTTAGGTTAGGAATTAGAAAATTTTCTTGTTTTTCATAATGTTTTTATTTTGGAATAACTTAATTTATGTATATTTTATGTTTGCACATAAATCTCTTAAAAAGGAAACAAATTGCATTTTCTAGCAGTGTTGCATGAGATATTGCATGGCCCATGCGTTGGACCATGTAGGGATATAGAGTTGACTGAGTCAACAACGCATATTCGAGTTATAAGTTAAATGCATGGGCAGTTGCATGGCCCATGCATTGGGTTATGCAGATTAGCAAGGACAAAATCGCTAAATGTAAAATGAGGCTTTCTTTTAAGTAATAAGGAGACTTAGTGGAAGGAGCATTATGGAGAGGAAAATAGGGCAGATCAGAGGAGAGAAATTTAAAGCTTTGATCGACACCAAAGTTGTGAGAGAATTTTAGGGAGATTTCAGATAGTTTTTCTTAGAATTCATTATTAAAACAAGATTATTCTTCTTTCAGGATTTTCTTCTTCTAATTTCAATAGGTTTCTTCATCTTTGTTTCTTCTTCTTCTTCTAGAATGAACTAATTTTCTTATTCTAGGGATTAGGGTAAAGCCCAATACTTTTTCATGATTATATGAAGGGTTCTTTGTTTCAATTGCATTAGGGGTCCTTTGATTTAATGTGTTTGAGATTAATTGACTTGTGTGTATGAATAACAACATATATGTTAGGCTTGAGATTATAGACCATAAAGTGAAAGTGGAAGTCTAGGGTTAGTCATAACACATTAAACTAGAAAATTAAGACCATAAAAGTAGGCTTAACTTCTAAAGATATTAATCAGAGATTTAAAGAACCTAATGCATTATTATTAAGTTTTGTGATCGCGAGAGTAGTGATGACGGATTAGTGCTATATAAAATAACCCATTGAATTACAAGTGCACAAGTCATCTAGTAATAAAATGTACCAATGAGTATGGATATCGTTCGTACGAGAATCGAGTTTAAGTACTAAGAATCTTATATCTTATATTATCTAAAGAATTAATAGTAGATGATAAATTCAATTGTAAATAAAGCAAATTAAAATACCAATGAAGAGTAGAGGTAATCAATCGATAAGAATAACTAAGGCTTCAACTTCACTTGATAAACTTCTATGGATCCCTTAATCCTTGTCTAGTTGGTTCATTTGACAAGTACTACTATTAAGTCACTAAGGTGCTAAATTAATCCCTTTAAAGAAGAAATTGATATACAAGAACATATTAGCTAAAGGTTCCTCAACTCAAAAGCCAAACATTATGCAATTGCCTCTTAATTCAAGACTCTAAAGATAACAATGATTTGTCAAGGTTTCTCAACTCAATAACAAAGCAAGGGAATTATTGAAAGCTCCATTTTATGAAAAGCACCTTTTGATTGTTGATTCATTAAACTATGATAATCAATGGTCAGTTGATCAAACAATAAACACATAACAATTGCTAGCACCAATAATGCAAGAAACCAAATAGATTTAGATTAAGAAAATCTAATAAAAGTCATACAAGATCCATTTATAGCCCTAGCCAATAAAGGTTTAGTTCATAAAGAAATAAAAAGAAGAAAAGAAAACAAATAATTCATCTCTGAGAATAACCATGAACTTCTTCTTAATTGCTTAATTCCTTGCACCTACTCTCTCTAGAAATTTGATGTAACTTTTTGAACAATAAACTCTTCCTTTGGCTATCCTCTTATGCCCTCAATTGCTTATTTTCCTTCTTAAATAATGTGAAAATCATGCCATGCAAAAAGGAAGCTTGCCTCTCTTCAAAAGGAAAATAAATCCCCCCTAATATTCCCTTTCAATTTTGCTATAAAGGAGGCACACGGTCATGCGTCTATCCATTCTTTGTGATTGCCCTAAGTCTTCAACCCATACGACAATGTGAATTGGCTATGCACCTTCCTTACAATCTACCCTCTTTGCTTTCTTAAGGCACATGGTTGTGTGCATTATGTGCCCAATGCACATAGTCATATGTTTCGTCCTTTGATCAATGTCTTGGCTTTTATTTGCTTTTTACCTACAAAACACCATTTTTCCTACATTAGGCCTATAATTAAGTTGAAATCAATGGAAATGCAAGGATTTCAAGATGAATAAACCACATAAATAAGATAATTAATCCACTAAACAAATTCTCCTAAACTCAAATTATTATCTGTCCTCAAGCAATCATTTTCTTTGCCAATGTATAAAACAACAACTCTCATGGTTAGAATTGAGTATCAAGCGGGGATCCAAAAGTTATAAAGATATGTTTTTTCAAGAACAAAAACACCATTTTAGCATCATTATTCGGGGTAGTTATGGCTTCAACCCTTTTGGAAACATAGTCAACTACCACCAAAATTTATTGATTCCTAAATGGCTTGGGAAAGTGGCCCATGAAATCAATTCCCCAAATGTCGAAAAGTCCTACCTCAATTATAAAGTTTAATGGCATCTCATTCCTCTTAGAGATATTACCTATTCTTTAGCACCTATCATAAGCTTTGATAAAAGCAAAAAATTAGCAAATAATAAGGGCTAAAAGAATCCACTTTGCAATACTTTAGTCATAGTTTTAGAGGGACCAAAGTGTCCTCCGCATTCTCAAGTATGACAATGGAGCAAAATATCTCCTATATCCTCCTCCAGTACACATCTTCTTATAATACCAATGACACATTCTTTAAATAGATAAGGTTCTTCCTAAAATAAAATTTAATATCATGGATAAACTTTTTCTTTTGATGGAAAGTAAAATCATGAGGAACAATGTCACTTACCAAATAATTCACAAAATCTACATATAATGAAGTTTGGAGAGCTTTCAAAAGGAAGAGTTACTTATCTAAAAAGGTTTCATTGATAGGAATACTGACCTCCTACTTTTGTATTTGCTCTAGGCACAAGAGATGATCGACAACCAAGTACTTTGTGCCCTTTTTGTTTTTGATCTCTAAGTCAAACTCTTAGAGTAAGAGCATCCATCTTATAAGCATTGGCTTTGCATCCTTCTTTGCAAGTAAATAACAAATCACTACATGATCACTAAAAATAATCACTTTAAAACCAACCAAATAAGATATAAACTTATCAAATGCAAAAAATAATAGCCAAAAGCTTTTTTTAGTAGCAGCATAGTTGAGTTAGGAATCATTAAAGGTTCGACTCATATAATATATAACATAAAGGTTTATGTCCATCTTTTTCCCCAATATAGTCGTGACAACATAATTACTTATGTCGCACATTAACATGTATGGTAAGGACCAATCCAGTTTTGTCATGATCGTCATGAAAATGAGTTCCTTTTTCAACCTGTGAAAAACATTGAGACAATCGTCAGTAAAGGTACAAGGAGCGTCCTTACTTAAGAGATCACAAAGAGGTTTAGAAATATTGGAAAAATCTCTAATGAAATGCTAGTAAAATCTTATGTGGCCTAGGAAATTTTGTATCCCATTTCTTGGCCCTAGTGCCCCGAGAAGGGGGGGTTGAATTGGTGGCAAATTTGGACTTTCAATTTTAGAGGAAGCACACAAGAATGAAAGATTAGAGAAAAGGGTAGGAGAAGAATGAACACAAGAATTTTATAGTGGTTCGGGTATTAACCAACCCTACATCCACTCCCCAATTCACCAATTGGGCATTTCACTCAGTCACTAGTGTTTTACAAGCTCACACTCAACTTAGTGTTTAGGCTCACACCAAACCTTACAACTTGTGTTTTCTAGGCTCACACAAAAACCTCTTACAAGTGTTTTTAAGGCTTACACTAAAACCTTTACAAGAGTTTACATACAAGGCTAACTCTCAAACCCAACCCAAAAAGGTGTTTAAAGCTCACACCAAACTATATACAAAGAAATAAAGAATTAAAGATGAGAATTAACTTAGCAAGAGTTTTG
>CATIWR010239492.1:0-32675 GCA_949677035.1 Omphalea diandra | reverse complement strand
AAGTTGTAGTAAGTTGGGTGTGAGCTTAAAAACACCATTGATTTAGTAAAATACCCAATTGAGTGATTGGGGAGTGGACGTAGGGATAGTTTTGCCCGAACCACTATAAAATTCTTGTGTCCTCACTATTCTTTCTTCTTCTCTTTATCTCTGTTTTAAATTTTTTATTCACAAATTCAACCCCCCTTCTTGGTGCCTAGGGACAACAACTATCACTACTAAATGTGTGTTCACTTGAAGATTCATCTGATTTCTCCTCAATTTCCATAAGACAAAAGTTAGAAAGTTGCTTTCTTATCTCTTCTTCATCGGGTTCAGAATCACTATTGTCATCCCAAGTGGCTTTGTACATTTCCTTTCCTTTCTTGGAGATGTGTTTTCTAGAAGGGAACTTGCTTTTCTTGATCTTAGGACAATTTGATTTTATATGCCCTTTCTCATTATATCCATAGTAGGGGAGTTGACTCTTGGTGCCTTTCTTCTTGTAGCTCCTTACCTTTCTACCTTTTTATTTGCGAGGAATTTCTTTAATTAATTGGTTATGAAGGCAAGATGTTAATCTTCATTACTATCTTCATCATCACTAGAAGAGGAAGATGTTGGTAAATAAGAGGTAGATAGAGATTCGAATGTACCTTTTTGGCTTTTAAAGCCAAGTCTTTTTTTCTCACCCCTATGTTTTTAGTAGGTTTTTCAAGGGTGATTTCACGAGCCAATAACTTTCCCATAAGCTCATTAAGTGATAGGTCTTCTAATTTGTTGGCTTTCTTTATAACTATCTTCTTAACTTCCTACTTATCTTTGGAAAGTGTTTTCAAAATTTTTACTACTATGTCCTCATTTGTATATGACTTTCCCTAGTTTTGAGAGTCCTCATAATGTCTATGACTCTATTGTACATCTCTATAATAGTTTCACCAGGTTGATATACAAATGTTTCATACATGTATGTGTGCATTTATATCTTTTTCTTTTTTACTTCACTAGTTCATTCATACTAAGATTGTAATGTCTCATATCTCTTTAGTTGATGTACACATTTGTAACTTAGCACACTAAGACTTGTAGATTCCACAGAAAAGAACATGCATTACTCTTCTATTCTTTAAGTTTGACTTTTTCCTTTAATAGTCCACTCACTTTTTGGCTTTGATGTAAGAACATCTTCCACTTGCTTTATTGGAACCTCTATTCCTTCTATAACAATGACCCATAAGTCAATGGTTTTAATGTCAAGGAAGATATCCATACGATTCTTCCAGTAACCATAGTCATCTCTCTTGAAGAATGGAGGCTTGTGGATAGGTTGTGATTCTTCATGACTTGCCATGATATTTGCTCTAAGCACTTAAGCTTTGATTAAGATACCTGCTTTGATACCAATTATTGTCCTTTGGTGCCCTAGAAAGGGGGTTGAATAAGGCCACAACAAGAAATAAAAATTAAAACTAAATGCAAAAATAGATGATGTATCAACACGCAAAATTTATAGAGGTTCAACATAACGAGCCTACATCATCTCTTCTAATATTTCTACTAGAGCCTTTACTATCTTTGATAGCTTAAGGTGTTATCAATCAACCTTTACAAAGGTAAGTTTCCAGGCACTACCAAGACTTTATAAGTGATAGATTCTTGGTCTCTACCAACATCTTATAAGTAGTTCACAAATACTACTTAACCATAAACCAAAGCAGTTTTCAAGTACTACCTTAAACCTTTCACAATATATAATTTTCAGGGTTTCCAAACACAAGGTTTCCTCAAACAAAATACATAAATTTAAGAAGAAGGAAAACTTTTTCACTTAAGCAATAAAAGCACTTTAAATATTCTCACAAAGTATACTTATTGAGGTTGAGAATGAGAGGAGAATTTCTGAAAAGCTTATTCTTCAAACTCTATTTTGAAGATAACTATTGCAAGCTTTGAATAATGAACTTCTCTTTATTTCTAAATCTCTCTTTTTTCACCCTTTTTATTAAGAGTAGTTTTCACAATAAAATACTCACTTAATGGAACAATTTTACATTTATTTCTATTGAGAGCAGGTCCTTTTATACCATGAATAAAGAACTAGTCATTACATAAGGAAATGTCACTTCACATTATAGTTGTAGGCTATCAACGCCCATTGAGTAATCTTCATGCCTATTACTAAGGCATCAACCATTATTGATTTCAGGCAAATGAGTGGTTGTCAAGCGAAATACACCTTTAACTGTCATTGGCTTTATCGAAATGCCCATTAAGACTAGGTGTTAAAAAGAAGTTGACTTAAGGCTCATCCTTTGACTTTTATATTTGTTTTATTCATTTTTTCTTTAATGAATATTGGATAAAAACCATGGTCATTATTTTTAAATCTCAATGTCTATTAGAGGAAGATCAATGTCTTTTGTTGATTCCCAGAGACTATGAACTTGGTAATATGTTTTACAAGACCTATAAAAATACTTTAATGGTTGTTGGAGGGTTTACAATGCCCGTTGGCAGTACTTTCAATGCCTATTGAGATATAAATGTCCCTCATTAAGGGTCTAAAGCTCATAGCTCATAGCTTAAACTAGAACATTTTTCCAATGCTTGTTGGTGAACTTCTAATGTCTATTGAATGTGTTCAACGCTTGTTGAGATATTGAGTGTATCTCGTTAGGGGTCTAAAGCCTTTGACATAATCTAGAGAGCTTTTTCAACGCTTATTGTGAAGGAATAATGCCTATTTTGAGTTCTAGAGAGTGTTGCTCAATTTAAGGCACTTTGTCCAACACCTGTTGCAAAAGTGCAATGCCTGTTGTGAGGACAATATCAATGTTTGTTCGAGGTTCAATATGTATAGCTATGCTTGAGCAATTGTCCAACACTTGTTGGAAATATGGGCAATGGTTGTTAAGAGGTCCAGAAAGTTATACTCAAGTTAGAGTGTTTCTCCAACACCTGTTGTGATATCTCAATGTGCAATTCCAAGTCCACAATGACCGTTGGTTTCTTAAGCTAAGTTTGCCTTTATATTTACTCTCTAATACTTTGACTTTTCAAACATAATTTATTCTTTAATCATCATAGTCTAAAGAATTGATGTAATTGCAAGTTCTAACATAAATAATATGGATAAAAATTATCTCTTTGACTTATTTTTAATCATCAAAATAAAACTTGAAACCTTGATGTTCAACAGTTTTCAAATATATCTCCATTTTTTGGGTAAGTAAATATATCTTAATTTTTATTTTTTTTATCAATAAAAGTGCATATATATATATATATATATATATATATATATATCTCTTGTCAGATATCCAAATTTCTCAACTTTTTTAATTAGTTCAATCAGATCTAAAATTAACTTTTAATTTTAATTAGAACAATATTTTTATTTTTCAATTTAAATAGGTCTATTTTTTGTCAAGTAATATAAAAATATAATTTTTTTATTTTATTAAAAAATAATTTATAATTTATGAAATAATAAAACTAAATTTGAATATTCAAGAAGTTTGAAAAAATTAAAAGCAATCAAATTTTTCTAGTCCAAAAAGTTTTTCACACTTTCATTTGATCCAAAAATAAAATATTTAAATCAAATACTTAATATCCTATATTTTCTGTAATTAATTTAAATAGAAGTTATTTTTAGGTCTATTGTTGACTTAGTTAATTTTCAAGTTATTTAGGTCTTTTTTTTATCAAATAATATAAAAAATTAATTTACCATATTAAATTGTTTCAGTATAGAAAATTTTTCACTATTTCTCTCAATCCAAATAATATAATATTTTTTAATTTTCTAAGAATAAAAATATAATTTTTTTCCTTACCATAATTTATCAAATACTTAATATCCAAACTTTAAAATATTTAATTCAAATAGCACACATTTATAAAAAATTGAGTAAAACCAATATACAACACCATCTTTGTAATCAAATTTGAAAATATTAGTTATAGTAAGATTCATAAATCTATGATATTTAAATTAATTATTGAGAATAATTTAATATTAAGTATTTAATAAATGAAAAGAATGAAAGAAAACAATAGTTTGCTTCTTAATAAATCAGAAATATATTATTTTTATTGAGAAAATGAGTGAAAATTTTTCTAACTGAAAAAATTTGGTTGATTTCATTGTTTTAATTTCTTTAAAATTTTTAAAATTAAATTTCCATTTCAAAAATTATAGCTTAATTTTTATATTGATTAAAAAAAGACCCAAATACCCTGAAAATGAATTAGAATCAGTCTTACACCTAAAAATCAGTGTTATTTATATTAATTATTGAGAATAATAGGATATTAAGTATTTAATTTTCAAATATTTCATTTTTGGATTAAAGGCAAGTGAAAATTTTTTCGAACTAGGAAATTTTAATTGATTTTAATTTTTTTCAAGTTATTTCAAAATTTAAATTTAGTTACTTTCATAAATTATAAATTATTGTTGTATATTGCTTAACGAAAAACTAGACTTATTTAGCTTGTAAAATAAAAGTATTATTTTAATTACAATCAAAAGTTAATTTTAAATTTGATTGAACCAATTAAAAAAAGTGAAGCGAATCAAATCTGTAGCTTTGAAAAAAAAAAAAAAAACTTTGTACATTTTTAGCATTAGCATCTAACCAATTATTAAATAAAACTCATCAAAAATCCTATGTTGTTGGCTATATTGAATATATTATTTAAATTATATTTATATATATTAATTAAAATAAAATATTCATTATATGTCATTAAATAAATAATATTTATTTTTTAAAATGGATAATGAATGGAAAATATTTATTTTAATTTTCAATTGCCTATTTTGTAGTTTCTTTTAATAATTTTATATTTTCATTTATAGTCAATTTTGAATTAGAGAGTTTCACATCATAAATTAATAATAGTCTGGTTTGCTTTCTTGTCAGATAAATAACCTGACAATTGATAAACTTTTGTCTCAAATAGAATTTTTAATTTTTCAATTGACAAATTCTATCACAAATAAATTTTAGTCTAAGAGTTAAAACTATAAAGCAACCCAACCATCAGTTAATAAACACAAACAATAATTGACTAGTCATTATGTTCAATCAATAGACTCATATGGATGAACTAATGTTTGTTTCATCAAAAGAAGCCTCTAGCAGTAAGAGGATGAATAAAGACTAGACTGTTAGCAAAATGATCATTCATGGGCAAGCAACTAAGCGATCGAATAATAAAGGGCAATCAATCATCAAAGATAAAGATAACGAAAATGGCACAAATCCAAAAGAATCTGCATATCTCAGGATTTATGGGATTTAAATAGACTTATAAAGATAGATTAGGAGACTGAAATAAACGTATAAGGATAATGTTCTTATCTTTGAAACGATTACAAACCTAACAACAGAACTGCAGAGGCCGCATTGTACAGTTTCATAAAAATTCCAATACACTAAAGCATTATTCCATTTTTTGCAATCTTTGAGCTCCATTTAGCTCGTAAACTTAATTTACTAGTTAACTTTACTAGTATCCCTAAAATCTATTAACTTCAACCAATATCAACAAGCATCCATATTAAACAGAATCAAAGACGCTATGGATTGTTATAAAGAAGAAGCTTGAATCATGGGGAGGCCGGATCAATTCTCCATTTGTGTCGTCAAATTAATACCTAAGGAAGAGTGTACATTGATGATGAAATAAAACAGCGTCTATATTGGGTTAGGACAGAAAATGCTATTGCAAGTGTATACATTTTAATGGCTATTCACATCCATTTGATCATTAAAAGTTTTGGAACGTATTGGTTCAGCTAGCTCCTCAGTGCAATCTTCCTTAGGTTGTTCTAGGCAACTTCAGCGATATTTTGGCTCATGAAGAAAAAATAGGGTTGACTTTGAACAATTAACAAAGCTATAGATGATTTTTGGCAAGTTCCAAACTCCTATGGGTTGAAAGATGCTGGTTATCAGGGTAATCAATTAAAATGGACACAAGATTAATTATAATAAGGTCGCGTACAGCAACCTGAACTGCACAAACCTACCTCCATTTCTTAAAGGAGCCTAATGAGGTAGAAGCTCCAATTATAATTTTAAAAAGATATGAGTTTTGCCATATTATACTACATAGTCCTTTATTTTCAAAAATTATACTAATACATCTCTATATTTTTATTCCATTAGTCTTACAGATATTTCTGTTAAAATTTTCATTAAATTGATATAAAATATTATCTTTCTTTTTCATTTTAATTTTCAATCTACCCTTTCTTTCACAATATTACAATCAATCTAAATTACGCATCATCATCAGCTAATCTTATTTATTAATCTAAATCAATTCAAAGATTCAAAAATTTAAAATCGCTAATAAATTAAAGAATTTAGAATTCAAATCCAAAAGATTCAAGAAATAGAAACTTAATAAAGCACAAGGACCTCAAAAAATTCAAAAACTTCAACCAATTTTAAAATTCTTTCATTCTTCATCATTCTTTCTTCTCTCTATGAGATCAATCACTATCCAAAAGAAAATAAAAAATGAAAATAATAATTAAATAACCTAAATTGAAAAAGAAAAATCCAAACTCCTATATCCTCCTCAACATATCCAACCTAGATCTGTATCAACAACCGTCTTTACCACCACCTCACTAATTATAACAAATTGCACCAATGAATTGCAATAGACAATCTTTTAAAGTCAAAATTGATTGAAAATCATTATTAAGAGTTATAAATCCACAAAAATCTATCCATTAAAAGTGGTTGATTCAAAATCATGAAAGAAATTTTCTTTGAAAAAAAAAAAAAAAGAACAAACAAGATGTGTGCTTCCATGATTGGTTGGTGATTAATCCTTAAGTCTATAAGAATAAAGAGACAAGGCTCACTATAGGATGTTTGAAGCTGGTTTCTAGAGGTACCAAGTGCAACACTTGAAAATGTAGTATTCGTTCTAGAAATTGCAATTTTTGGTAGCAAGGTGGATTGTCGCTTCCATCATCATTATCATCTAGATATCAGCTTCTTTTTGTGAGAGTTTTGGTGCTACTATTGCTTATGTCATGGTGGTTGGCATGACTGCCCTTCAAAGAATTAGATGAAGAAGATAAAATGTTAAATTGCTTTTTTTTAGGGCTTGGAGAAGCATGTTATATAAGATCATTGATAGTGAGAATAAGGGATGGTGCCTTTTGTGGTAGATGGTTATGCATTAAGGTGCATAGTTAATTAGTGATTTACATAAGAAAAGAAATTTGAGCCTCTCAAGATTATCGTATGTTAATAGTAAAGATATTTTTAGAATTTAATAAAAGTTTTTATTCATATTTTGACTTTTAGGCTTGACTAATGGAAAAACCTAACAAAATAAATAGAAGGCAGAATTAGTACAATATAATCAAAAGATACAAATGCTTTAATATGATTTTTGAAAGTGAGGGATTAAATAGTATAATATGACAAGACCCATGAGGATTAAAATATATAACCCTTTTAAAAAATCAACCTTTCTAGCAATGGAGCTAGCAACCATTATGATGATTAGTTTAGGTATCATAGTAGGCTTGTTATCGACATGTATAAGTAAAGGTCAATATATGATATTTTCATTTTCATTAAAATAAATTAATTCAAATTTATATTTTTATAAATTAAATAGAATCAATTTCTTTTAGAAATTGAATTAAACTAATTCTATTTGATTTACTTTAGGTAATTGATTTGATTGAGTGTTAATACAATATACAAGCTAATTGTGCCAACGCTTGCTAAAATAACTTCAGAAAAAACTCGAATAAGAATTTTTTGAGT
Organism: Omphalea diandra; assembly: GCA_949677035.1. Classification (NCBI taxonomy): domain Eukaryota; kingdom Viridiplantae; phylum Streptophyta; class Magnoliopsida; order Malpighiales; family Euphorbiaceae; genus Omphalea; species Omphalea diandra. Next base: position 24,882 of record CATIWR010239492.1, on the reverse strand, counting down.
TGTTTTAAGGCCAAAGTATCAAATACACCCATGAACTTGTTCTTTAGATATAATAAAGGACAAACTAAACTTTTTTGTCAAATTTAGCTCTGAATTTGTATTTTTTCATCAAATTTACCCCCGAATATGACTTTTGCATACTATTGTACTCATTTTTAACCCATTTATCCTTATATTTGTTATAGTTGAATGAATGAGTAGAATTATTACTCCACAAATACATCATTGTTACAAAATGAAGCTATGTTTTTGGGATTTGGGGACTTAAAAAAATTTAGAATTTAGGAAAAAATTTTGTCAAAGTACATCTAAGTCCGATTCTCTTAAATTATTTGACCATATAATTTTGCTTGTTCATTCAACTGCAGCAAATAGAGAGAGAAATGGGCTAAATAGGAGTACAATGGTGTGCAAAAGTACTACTTAAGGATAAATTTGATGAAAAAGTTCATTTTGTCCTTTATTGTCAATAAGGAACAAGTTCAGGGGTGTATTTGATACTTTAACCATTGTTGTAAAATAAAATAATAGAAAATGATTTTAGTAGGTAAAGAAATAAAATAATTGGCTTAATAAAAATTAATAAACCCAAAGTAATTTAAAGTTGATATTCAAAAATAAGTGGGTCTTTGTTTGGTCTTCTCTCTATTTGGCTATTCTTTCCCTCTTTGTACAATTTTCTTTGGCTACCCTCCCTCTAGTTTGCATTTTCCTCTCTTAATATAGGCTGTGAAGATGTTGTGTTGTGTTATGGGCTATCAAGATATGGTAGGGGCTTTCAAGATCTAGTAGGCGCTCTCAAGATCTTGTGAAGTTATTTAGCTTTAACCATGCAAAACTAAAGGTCATCTTTCAATTGTTGTTTGGCCTCCCTTCCTCATTACTTCACTTGGCTTTGGTTGTCCTCTCCCTTTAGTTCATAACTCTCTCTCTTAGTGAGGGGCTATTATTAGACTAGGTTGGTCAACCTAAGTCAAAGCTCTTTTTTTATCTTACAATGTAGATTGAAAAGTTCTAATATCTATTTTTAAGTATTGGTCTTGCAAAATTAAAGTTAGAAGTTCATTAGAAGTTGAATGGAAGCAAAATTCTCTAAGTCTTAAAATAGACACCAAAATCGCAAGCATGACATGGACATTACGATCGCTACCTCAAAAATTTTAAGAACTAAAAGTTTTAGTTCCTTTCGCAATAGGAGTTGCAAGATAGCTTGTGATCGTGACTTTCAAAAGTTTTGAGAAGCCTTCAAACTGTCACTCGAGATGATTATAGCAATCCCCTATTCCAGCGCTAGTTCAAATAGCAATTATAACATGGAAGTCTCAATACCAACATTTGTAATCTGTCAGAGAGTACGAATGACTAGTTTTTTAAAGGACCAATGTTTGAGTGACAATTGTCATTAGCTATTAGACACATTTGAAGATCACAACTGAGAAGAGGCCAGCGACTCCCTTATTTCAACTGCAACTTAACTTTAACAAGCATTAAATATAGGATTTGCCAACCTAACTTTAGAGATTTACATATAGTTTTATTTGTAATTCCTTTTTGGTGGTTAAAACTTATAAATACTCTACAAATAGCTTTGAATGCAAGAGGATAACATTTAATGATGGCAAAACTCTTACAATTTGATTTCTCAACACTTTAACTCTTAAATTCTTTATACTTCAGTTGTTGAATGATAGGTGTTAACCATAAAAACTTTAGGTTTGGGTTTGGGTTTTTAGAGTGAGCCTAAGTAATAAAACTATTATGTAAGGTTATATGTGAGCCTTAAACATCGTTGTAATTGGGTTTAATATCAGCCTAAACACTAAGTTAAGTATGAGCTTGTAAAATATTGAGAGTTTTTGAAATACCTAATTATAGAATTAGAGATTATATGTAGGGTTTGTTAACACCTGAAACACTATAAATTGCTCATTTTGATCCTTCTCATACTCTTTCTCTAACTTCAATTGCTTACACTCCCTCTAAAATTTAAAATTTTCCAACAATTCAACCTCTCCTCTTGATGCTCAAGGGCTAACAAGTAGTATTAGAGCTAAAGTCTCAAAATTTGTCTTAATTACTTGAGAAAAGATCATGACATAAGAAGGAATCCACACTCACCTTAAGCCTTTTTTTTTATGGATCCGACTATACTCATTAGAAGTTTAAAATAGAGATTTATCTTGACAGCGATGTGGTGGATCTTTGGGACATTATAGTTAAGGAGTGGAAGCCACCTACTAGAGTAGTAGATGGAAGTAAGGAGTTGCTTCCTAGAGAAGAATGGGCTGAGCCCCATAGGAAAGCAAACAAAAAGAATAAAAAGGCAATGACATTCTTCTTGAGCTCTCGTTCAAGGCAAGAATATGGAAAAATTCAACATTATCACACTACTAATAGGATATGGGAGCCTTAGAGAACTACCATAGAGACACAATGCAAGTTAAATCAAGTAGATTGGGCATGTATATGACGAAGTATGAGTTCTTTATAATGAAAGAGAATGAGAGTGCCACTGAAATGACAAATAGATTACTTTTCTTTGTCAACAACATGAAGTATGAAAGAACTCTCACCAACCATGAGGTAAACATTAAAATTCTTAAGATGCTTCCTTTGGAAAAGTAAGTGTGTAGTACCGAAGAGTCTAATGAAGACATTGGTAAAGTTTCAACTAATGTCCTTACTAAAAAGCTTTTACACATAAGATGACCATTAAGAAAGATGAAGAAATGATGATGATGAGAGGATAAGGAAATAAAGGAGAGCATAAGACTTTTGCTCTCATGACCTCTAACAAAGATAAGGAGGTGAAGGTTAGCTCAAGTGATAGTGATGAAAGTGAAAAAGAAGAAGAAGAAATAGCCATGCTTTAAAGAAGATCTAAAAAGCTCGTGAAAAGAAGAAAGGAAAGAAGAAACCTTAAGAAAGCATCATCCAACTTTAAAGAGAAGAAAAATGTTGTGACTTACTTTAAAAGTGGGAATCAAGGTCACATCAAATCTGATTGTCCCAAACTCAATAAGAATAAGAAGAAGAAAAAGAAAAAGAATAAGAAGTGGGACAAGGAGAAGAAAAAAAGGCTTCAAAGCAACTTGAGATAATGACTCAAGTAAAGAGGAGAAAGATGATGAAGTGGCAAACTTTTGCTTCATAGCCCTAGAGGACTCTTCCACTAAGGTAAACACTTCTTTCTAATCTTGTGGTTTGTATGAGGATGTGGATAATGAGTTACTTGAAGCCATGTCCTTAAGATATGATAAATATAAATAAAAAAAATGAAAGTTTATAAGAAAAAATGTTATAAACTTAAGGATGATTTTAAAAATTTAAATGATCTTATTTCTATATGAGAACTTTAAATGAAAAACTCAAAAAATCTTTAGAACTTCTTTCTCAAACTCCATCCTCACTTGACTCTTTAAGAAAAGAAAATGACTCTTTAAAATATGAGGTTATTGAGTTAAGAAATTCCATCTCAAAATTTCACAAAGGGAAGGAAGCTTTGGATACACTCATTATATCTGAAAGGCCACCCCTTGTGAGACATGATCTTAGCTTCAATGGAGCTTCCATATCCATATCCTTTCCTCCCACTTTCATTAAAGCATTTACACCTCAAACCTTTAGATATTATCTCTAATTATCTTAATTATAAATAGAGAGAGAATAGTAAAAAATCCAATTTCATTTTGAGTCTATTCTATGTGTGTGACCTTTTAGGTTCACATAATGTTAATAGGGCCCAAAAACCTATTTTGGCTCGTAAGTCATAAGTGGTCTCTAGTAAAACATTATGATTACCTAAATTTTGTGAAGGTCAATGATCCAACCTAACTTATTTTATAGTATTATAATCCTTTTGTTACATTATATCTCAATTGAACATAAGGCATAGATCATGTCATTCTTAAATAGTTTAATTATTTCTTGATCTCTAAGTAGACTGATGTAAAATGACATTAATAACCTTTACCAATTCATTACCACATAACCATGAAATCTCTTCAGTCTAACTTATCAAAGGGCACAAAGATATATTTCTCATAAATATATGAGGGACAAATTCTTTCTCAATCACTCGTATTCCTCTATATGATTTACTCCATGTCTAATATTAGTCTATATAATCATATGATTAAAGATAATGTTAGACTATATCAAAACATGAATTTCATCATATTGGAATCTATGTTGATTTTCAGGTCAAAGGATTAAATTAATACCATTGTATGAGAAACACTTATGACTATTAATCCATGTAGTGTTTTCATAATGAATTGGTCCAATATAATGTTTCTCAAACATGTATCTATGTGTTTGATTTAATATCACATATCCATGATTAGTAAAACATAGTCATCAATGAAACATATACTAGTCTTCATTCATTAGTATCCCAATAATAATAATCAACTAGGGACAATTTAGAATACTATTTTTTTCACCTAAAGGTTTTATTATCAAGTCACATACTTGATGACATTAGGTAGAATTAACTATTCATGAAATTTATAATTTAGTTGTAAATAAAATATAAATGAGATATTTAATAAAATTGCAACCATGACATTTTTAAGAAAATATTCATTACAAGCATTGGCCTAGGGCACATAACTAGCATAAACAAAGATGAATTTGTTTAACTTTGTAGCTATGCTCAGAGACTACCAATAATGAAGACAATGATTTGTTATCCCTTGGTACCCTAAAAAGGGGGTTGAATAGGCTAATGACAAGTAATAAAAATTAAAACTAAGTGTGAAAATAGATAGAGAATCAACTCACAAGATTTATAGATGTTTAACATAACTTGCCTATGTCATCTCCTTTAGTATTTCCACTAGCGCCTTCACTATATTGATAGTTTAAGGTGCTATCAACAACCTTTAAATGAGTAATTTTTTGGGCACTTACCAAGCCTTTACAAGTGATAGATTTTTAGAATCTATCAACCTCTTATAAGTAGTTCACAAATACTACTTAACTATAACCCAAAGTAGTTTTTAGGTAATACTTTACACCTTTCACATGATCTAGTTTTTAAGGTTTCCCAACCTAAGATTTTTTAAAACTAAATACAACACATGAATAAGGAGGAAGAACTTTTTCACTCAAGTAATAAAGACACTAAAGGTACTTCTCACAAGGTATGTTTGATGATGTTAAGAATGTGATGAAAATTTTTAAAAAGCTTATTCTTCAAACTTTATTTCGAAGATAAATCTTTTAAGCTTTGAAAGATGAATTTCTATTGATTACTAGATCACTCTATGTGCACCTTTTTTATTGAGAAAAACTTTCACAATAGAATACTCACTTAATGGAACAATTCTCTATGCATTTCTGTTGAGAGTGGGTTATTTTATAGAGTGAATATAGAACTAGCCATTAGAAAAACAAATGTCACTTCACATTATAATTGTAGACTATCAATGCCTATTAAGTAATCTCTACATCTATTACTAAGGCATTAACCACTATTTATTTCAAGCAAATGATTGGTTGTCAAACAAAATACACTTTCAATAGTCATTGGCTCAATCAAAATGCCCATTGGGACTAGCTGTTAAAGAGAAGTTGAATAAAGGCACCTCTTTTGATTTTTTACATTTGTTTTAACCACTTTTTTTCAATGACCATTGGATAAAAATAATGGTCATTACTCTTAAACCTCAATGCTCGTTGGAGTAAGATCAATGTTTGTTGTTGATTCCTAGAAAGTATCTTAACGCTCTGTTTTACAAGATCTATATAAGTCCTTCAATTGTTGCTAGAGGATTTCTAATACCCATTGTCGGTAATTTTAAATATTATTGACATATAAATGCCACTTGTTGAGGGGTCCAAAGCTCATAGTTCAAACTAGAGTATTTTTTCAATGCCTATTGGTGAATTTCTCATGTTTGTTGAATGTGTTCAATGCCTGTTAAGATATTGAGTATGCCTTATTGAAGGGTTTAAAGAGTTTGACATAATGTAAAGAGTTTTTTCAATGCTTGTTGTGAATGACCAACGCCTGTTTCGAGTTTAAGAGAGTTTTGCTTAATTTAAGGACTTTATCCAACACCTATGGTGAAAGTGCAATGCTTGTTGTAAGGGCAAGATCAATACTTATTGCAAAAATGCAACGCCTATTGTGAGATTCAATATGGGTAACTATACCTGAGCAGTTGTCTAATGCCTATTGTGAATATGGACAATGCCTGTTGAGAGGTCCAGAAAGTTATACTCAAGCTGGAGTGTTTCTCTAATACCTGTTGCAATATCTCAATGTCCGTTGATAGGTCCACAATGCCTATTGGATAAAGATAACACTTGTTGGTTTGTTAAGTTGAGTTTACCTTGATCTTCATTATCTAATGCTTTGAGTTTTCAAACATAATTTCTTCTCTAATCATCATAGTCCAAAGAGTTTATGTACTTACAAGTTCTAACACAAAAAACCTAAACAAAGGTTTGCTTTTTTGCTTGTTTGTAATCATTAAAATAAGACTTGGAACCTTAAGGTTTAATATGATTAGCATATAGATAGTGTTCAAAGCATATGATAAAAAATAAGAAGTTATTCACATCTACTAAAGAAAAAGATGGTGATAATATGGCATTTAGAACCAATGCTAAAGGTAAGGTAATTGGCATTAATGTAATTGGTAAGAAAGGTTGCCCCTTTATTGATAATGTCCTTTTAGTTAATAGTTTAAAGCATAATATCTTGAGTGTAAGTCAATTATATGATAAGTGTAACAAAGTTACCCTAGATTCTTAAAAATGTCTTGTCACCACCTTGACAGATGACAACATAGTTTTTAAAGGTGAAAGGTTAGGGAACACATACATAATTGACTTAGACAATTTAGCTAACTAATCTTTTAAGTATCTAGTGTCAATTAGCAATAAAGCATGGCTTTGGCATAAAACTTGCAAACATGGAACTTCTTTATAGTTTATCCAAAGGAGAGCTAGTATAAGGTCTTCCAATGCTCAAGTTTGCTAAGGATAAGACATATGGAGCATGCAAAATAAGGAAGAAAAACCAAATCCTATAAGCCAAAAAAATGTTGTAAGCACCTTTAAGCCTCTTCAACTCATACATATGGACTTAGTTAGACCCACTATGAATGTTAGCCTTAGTGGAAAGCATTTTGTATTTGTCCTTGTTGATGACTACTTTAAGTTCATTTAGGTTAATTTCTTGGCTCACAGGAGTGATGTTTTTTATGCTTTCAAAAGTTTTGCAAAAAAGAGTCCCAAATGAAATAGGTTACTTCATTTTTTTTTTTTATTAAAAGTAACCATGGAAAGGAATTTCAAAATAAACTTTTTGAAAACTATTATTTAGAGACTTGTATTTCACATAACTTTTCAACTCTTAAAACACCACAAGAAAATGGCTTTATAGAGAGAAAGAATAGAACATTGGTTGAGATGGCTATGACTAAGCTCAATAAGTATTCTCTTTAAAATTACTTTTAGGTCAAAGTCATCAATACCTCTTATTATATTGCAAATAGTATTTTTTAAAGACCCATTCTAAACAAAATTGCTTATGAGTTATGGAATGGAAGCAAGCCAAAGCTTTCATACCTTAAAGTATTTGGATGTGAATGCTGCATTTTGAATACCTAAGATAACCTTGAAAATTTTGCTTTTCAAATCGATGAGGGTATATTTTTAGGCTATTTCACCATAGAGTCTTTAACAAAAAAGTTTATAACGGTTAAAGAGCAAATGAATGTTGTGTTTGATGAGTCTAATATACTTGATCTTAGGAAAGGTACTTTTGTTAATGATTTTATAGCTAACTTTAAGAAGTTGGAGCTCAACTCCACACCAAAGGAAAATGTAATTAATCTTGAAGAATGAGAGCTACCTCAAGAAGTGGAATAACTTCAACCTTAATAAAAAGAGAACCAAGCTCAAAGACTACCAAAAAATTAGAGGTACTCCAAGAACCACCCAAAGGAGTTAATCATTGATGAGATCTCCAAAGAAGTAAGAACTAGAGCTCAATTAAATGCATTAGACAATAATCTTGCTTTTGCTTCTCAATTGAAGCCCAAGTCAATTAATAAGGCTCTTGTTGGCCCTAGGCACTGAGAAGGGAAGGGGGGGGTTGAATTGGTGTATTAAAAAAAATAAAGTTAAGGGATATAGAAGAGTAGAAAATGAGGCACACGATTTCTAGTGGTTCGAGTATAATTGACCTTACGTCCACTCCCCAATTCTTTGTAATTGGGTGTTCCACTAATTTCAAATGGTGTTTCTAAGCTCACACCTAACTTTTACACTTTGTGTTTTCAATGCTCACACAACACCTTTACACTATGTGTTTTCAAGGCTCACATAACAACCCTTTACACTATTTGTTTTTAAGGCTCACACAACAACCTCTCTTTAGTGTTTTTACAGCCTCACACTACAACCTTTACAGTTAGTGTTTAATACTCACATCCAACACTTATAATCTCATAAAGAAGAGAAGAAAATGAGTAGCAAAAGATTGAGAGCTTTAATACAAGTAATGAGTTCTCTATCTATATCATTTCTCATTATTTGATGGAGTATTTATACCCCATACCAACCAAAGAGATGTTAGACTTTAAAGTTCAAATCTTAAAGACATACTACACAAATTCTGTATTAATTGCATGTCAGGCTAGAGTCGTGGTCGCTACTAGTCAATCACAGTCGTGAAATCCAAATTTCCATACAAAAGGTAAAAATTGCAGTGAAAAAATTGGTTTGTGTCTAACGGCTAGTCCACATGGAAACTCCTCATTGGTCCATCAGGAAAATATAGTCGTTGTGTTCTAACTCCCCATAAAAGTCGCAGTCGCGATTCTTCATTGTACAGGATGCAACTGAGAACACGAATCCTTCTGTTTGAAAGATAGTCTTCTTCTTTTAGAATCGCGATCACTACCCAAAATGTTGCTCTCGCAATTTTTGCTCTCCAGCGGATACCTTAGACACTTGGCATGCTATGATTGTGGACTAGCTTCCCTCTTTAGTCATTTTGAAAGTCGTTGTCGAGACTAAGGTGTGACACACACTGGTAATTCGTCTGTGACTTTGGCACTCTCATCTTTGGATAAGTCACGACAATGATGATGCCTTCGAATCCTTATGGCTGAGTTTCACCCTTTCCTTCAACTAGGTCACGGTCACAAATTACAGACTACTAACCATGAAATTTATATGAACTTTGCCTACTTAAGGATTATGCAATCCTTCCAACTTTCAATGGAAATCTAACTCAATTTCTGCAAAACAACATTTAGTTGAAATATTAGATATGATCAATCTCTTTTGTCAAGATCAAAAGAGATCCAAAACTTAAGATTATCCATCCTAGTCCAACAGCTTTTGATGATGAGTGTTAGGTAATTATTATGCAAGAGGAACTCAACCAATTTGAGAGAAATAAGGTTTGGAGACTTGTCTCTAGACTAAAGAATCATTCAATTGTAAGTTGTAAATAGGTGTTTAGGAACAGGTTAGATGAGTAAGGTTCCATCATAAGGAACAAGGCTAGATTAGTTGCTAAAGGGTACAACCAAGAGGAAGGCATAGATTATGATGAAACATTTGCCCCCATTGCAAGATTAACAGCTATTAAAATTCTTTTCGCATATGCATGTCACATGAATTTTAAACTTTTTCAAATGGATGTCAAAAGTGCATTTTTAAATGGTTTTATTAGTAAGAAAGTTTATATAGAACAACCTCCCAATTTTGAATCTCATGATTTACCAAACCATGTTTTCAAATTGACTAAAGTCTTATATGGTTTGAAACAAACCCCTAAAACTTAGTATGAAAGGCTTAGTTCTTTTCTTTTGAAAAATGAATTTGATAAGGACAAGGTTGATACAATATTGTTCTTTAAAAGGCATGATAAAGATACTTTGATTGTTTAAATTTATGTTGATGACATCATATTTGATTTTGCTAATGAATCTCTTTGTGAGGATTTTGCAAAGTGACAATTCAAGGATTATGGAAAAGATGTTTATCACATTCCCATTAAACATGACAACATAAGTTCAATAAAATCGTCAAAAGAATCCCTTTCAACATTCAAGAAGCAAAAATATTGATATTAGACACCATTTTCTCAGAGATCATGTATAAAATTGAAATATGGTATTAAAGATCATTAACACTAACAACTAACTTACATATATCTTCACTAAACCCCTTAATCAAGAGAGGATGAACTTCAACAAGAGGGAACCAGGGATGCTTGATGGAAGGTCTCTAAAGTGAAGATAGATCCCATTGTATGCTTTTATATTTGTTTGATTGTTGTTAAGTTATTTGATATGTTTATGATGATTGTATGTTGATTTGTTATGATGATGTGTTGAGATGAATTAATTCAACTTGAACTTGAGTTTTTCTATATTTAAGTGCATGAATTAATCATCAATATATTAAATTGATCACTTTATGTTTAAGCCATTTATGAAAGTTTTATTTTTAAGCTTGTTTTCAAAATTACCTATAAATCACAACTAAGACCACTTTTTGCAGTTGCTATTTACAAGCCTATTTGATTTTTCAATGCTTTGGAAATTTGTATTCGCGAATTTCCATTGCCACTGTGAAAATTCAAATCTTTTCAAATTCCAACATTTTCTTCACACCTTTTTGAGGAATTTTTTATCGTTACATTTTTCATAGTCCATAGTCATGACTTATGTGCAATAGCTGAGTAATGACCATTACCAATCATCACCCATACAGTGTAAAAAGTGTATTGTTAGCCATTTTTTATCCATTTAACCTTCTTTTTTTTGGCTATTTAAACTCGTTTAACACCATTTCATTCACTTTTTTCATCTTCTCTCATCAATTCTCATCTTAACTTTCAAATTTTCTCTCTTCTTCTACTTTAAATCATTGTAATCTTTTTCATCACCATGGATCCATGATAGAAAATAAGAGGTAACAAAGGCAAAGGAATAACCCAAACCTCCTCACTTCTCCTCCATAAAGGCAAGCCCTTTGTCTTCATCTTATAAGGGGTATTAACAAAGAGGAAAAGGCAAGGTTCAAGGCTAACAAGAAGAAAATCATTCAACCTAACAAAATTCTCATTGAATTCCCTTTTAAAATTCTCAACCTTAAAGGTGAGATTAAGGCTTTTCTATTTAATCTTGGTTGGGTAGAGTTCATTTTTAGATATGAATCGAGCTAAAAAGAAGTGGTTCAAGAATTTATGTGCACTCTAGAGATTCACAAGGAAATGGAGTTAAGGACAGTATGTATAGTTTGGTTTTTCGTTACTTTAGTCAACCATTTTACATAACTTATAACCAAATTTTCACCTTTTCAATTTCCAAACTGAAGACACCATCCCTTTCAATCTTAGTTCTCTTAACAATGACTCTATTGAGTTTTGGCACAAAATTTCAATTGAAACGTGCCATGACCTAAAGAAGTCTTTGGAAAAGAAAATTAACACCCTTCATATTTGGCTTCTCCATGGAATCATAATATTTTCCATCAATATAAGAGGTGATGGAAATGAAAAAGTCACACAAAAAGACTTGCCATTTCTTTATTGCTTCCTTAAAAATAAACCAATCCAATCAGGCCATTTTTTATTGATCAATTGGGCCATATGGGACTTGCAAAAAAGGAGCTAATTTCTTCTTCCTTCATATGTCACTACCATTTACCATTTTTAACCCTGCCTATAAAATCCTATCTCCTAAACAAAAATTTTCTTGGCCTAACCTATCTTATTAATTCCAAAGTAATAAAGCCAAATTCATATGAGTATATGTTGGGTGTCGAAGGAGCTAAGCAACACTAAGCCTCCCAAGCTAGGAAAAAAAGTGGGCTTATGATTAAAAAAGGTGAACCTTAAGAGGAAGCCCCTAAAGAATCTAAGGTACAATCTTGGGTTCCTCTTCCCTTTTCTTCTTTTAGAGCTTCTTTTATAGCCAAAGTATCCAAGCTTTTAAAGAAAGTTCTTAAGAGTCTCAACTTCCTCCACCACCTTCATGGTGATATAGTTGAGATTCAAGAAACCCTTAGCCTTCCATAACTGTGTATGATGAAGAAGAAGAAAAAGAAATGAAACCCATAATGAAGAAGAAGAATAAAAAGAAGAAGAAGTTCAAAACAGTGAATATGATGATAATGACATTCCCCTTACCTTTTCGACTTTCCTTTTTCTGCTTTTCATCTTCACTTTCCATCTTTTTCAAGTTTTGTTTTCTCTTTTCTTTTTTTTTTTTTCCTTAGGCCTTACAAATGTGATCAAAAATTATATTTTTTTGAACCTTTCTATATATACTTATGTTTATATGAGATATTAATATCGTATTTGTTTATCTTTTTATTATATTTTTTCCCTTTTCATTATGATTATGTAATGATTTTAGATCAATTGGCATTGTGATATCCCTTTCATTATTCCCTTTTTCCCTCTCTTTATGATCTTGACAAAGGGGGAAAGATAGATCAATCGAATATATATGCATGGTATGGGAGAGAAAACTTGCAATATATTAGATTAAATTGAATGATAATTGGTTGGATTAATTGACATTCAGAAGGGGAGCGTGGATTGAGAGGAAATAACTTTAAAACTCTAAAATTCAAACATAAGTGTTTATCAACTTCTTTGAATTACTAAGGAACTATGCCATCCAATTATCCATTAACTTCCAAGCACATAAAATCTATAAGAGTATGCATGTTAGCGCTTATATCCTTTACATATTCAATCTAGATTGGTAAAATAAAAAAAAAAAGAGATTATTAGACTAGGTTGGTCAAACATAAGTCAAAACTCTCTTTTAATCTTGACAATATAAATTGAAAGGTTTTAATGTCTATCTTAAGTGTTGATCTTACAAAATTAAAGTTTGAAAATCATTGACAATTTAATGGAAGCAAAATTCTCCAACTCTTAAAATTGACCCTAAAATTATGACCATGACAAGGACATTGTAACTGCTACCTTAAGAATTTTAGGAACTAAGAGATCTAGTCTCTTTCATGGTAGGAGTTGCAGCGCACCTCGTGACTGTGACTTTTAAAAGTTTCAAAAAGTCCTCTAACAGTCACTTGAGAAGCCAAATGATGAATGCCACATATCCAAGGGAACATTAAGATATTTGAAGTTTGTAACCATAAACATTGGTAGTGATTGCTATGTACCCTTAAGAGGAAATGTGATCTTTTAATTTGATTTACGGTGATTGTAACAGTCCCTTATTCTAGCACTAGTTTAAGTAGCGATCGTGACATGGAAGTCTTGACTATGACTTTGTAATCGATCAAGGGGTACCAATGATTAGGTTTTTGAAGGACCAATGTTTAAGTGACAACTATCATTAGCTGTTGGATACATTTGAAGATTGCAACCAATAAGAGCTAAATTTGGAGCAAAATGTCAATTTTGGCCGCAATTCCTCTATCTTGATCGTGACTTAAATTTGACAAACACTAAATGCAGAATTTATCAACCTAACTTTAGAGATTTGCATATAGTTTCATTTATGACTTAGTGATTGGAACTTATAAATACTTCACCAAACTTTGAAAACGAGATGATAGAATTTAATTATGGTAGAACTATTACAATTTGATTTCTCAACACTTTAACTCTTAAACTCTTTGTACTTAAGTTATTAAAGATTAGGTGTTAGCCATAAACACTATAGGTTTAGGTTTCTAGAGTGAGCCTAAGTGATAAAACTCTTGTGTAAGGTTGTGTGAGCCTTAAACACAATTGTAATTGGGTTTAGTATGAGCCTAAATACTAAGTTAGTGTGAGCTTGTAAAACACCAGTGAGAGTTAGTGACATACCCAATTGTAGAATCACAGAGTGGATGCAGGGTGTTAGCCCTTATGCACCAAGAAGGGGGTTAAATTGGTGGGAGATTGAAAAATTTTAGAGGAAAGGTTAGTGTTAAGAGAATTGAGAAGAAGTAAGAGCAATGAAGACAAGATATTTATAATGGTTCAGGTGTTAACAAACCTTATGTCCACTCCCCAATTCTTCACAATTGGGTATTTCACTCAACTAAGATTGGTGTTTCCAAGTTCACACCTAACTTGTATAATTTGTGTTTTATGGCTCACACACAACCCTTACACTTTATGTTTCTAAGCTCACACAAAACTCACTCAAGTGTTTTGGACAGGCTCACACTTCAACCTTTATAAGAGTTTTGGAAGCTTAGGCTAACTCTCAATCGAATTACAAAGGTGTTTAATGCTGACGCCAATTAATCAAGAATTCACAAAGAATAAGAAGTTATGAAGCAAATTTGTAATAGTTTGGTTATAATAAATGAAATTCTCTTGCATTTACATTTGTTTGGTGGAGTATTTATAGGCAACATCCACCAAAGAGATGTTATTAACAAACTATGCCTAAATCTTTAAATAATGCTAGGCAGATTTTGCATTAAATGACTGTCAGATTGAAGTCACATCGTGACTAGCATTTCGTGGTTGCAATTTTCCAATTTGCACTAAGAAGCTCAAAATTGCAACAGAGAACCTCATTTTGTGTCAAATGGCTAGTCCACTTGTCAATGTGCCATTGGTGCTCTAAGAAATATAGTTGTTATGTTCCACTATTCAACTAAAATTCGCGATCACGATTGATGTCCTTATTGGGTGCAATTGAGATCGCAAATTTCTTTGTCTGGTAAGGAAAAAATACTTTGTTTAGTTGCGATCATGACAAGTGCTTTGCCCTTATGAATTTTGATATTCCAATAATATATCTTCATAAATATATGTATATACAATAAAATAATGGATAAAGTTAAAAGATAAATTACATTAAGCTGAAGTGAAATGGGACATAATTGATAAATTCATTAAATGTAGTTTATTTATTTTATAATGGCGAATCATAATTACTTTTAGAGTGAAGCACTAGTTGATTTTAGAGATAATTCTTTTTAAAGTATACAATTTATTGTTGCTTTGCATTTAATCAAATAGTATGATATAAGCTCAAATAGTATGATTTTAGAGCTTATATCATACTATTTTGATATCATACAATTTATTACTAATAATGAATATAAAATATTTGAGAACATAATAATGATTTGCATTTAATCAAATAGTATGATATAAGCTCAACAACTTTTGATAATAAATTATCTAAATTCTATGCAATTGAAGAGAATTCACATGTGCAAGGAAAACATCTCTTGGTATTGGCTTAGTAAGGGTATTGGCCACCATTTAGTGTGTAGAAATATATTGTACAATTACTTCCCATTTGGCACTAATATCTCTAATAAAGTTATAATTAGTATCAATATATTTGGTTATATCATGATATTTAGGATCTTTAGTGAAAGCAATTATTGTTTGATTATCACAATAGACTATAATGGCTTATTCACAGTCATGTTAAAAACCTAAATGTCCAAAGAATCTCATTAACCAAACTACTTTCATAATAGTTGAACATGCAATAAATTCAGCTTCCATAGTGGATAAGGCTATGCTAGTTTGCTTCTGACTACTCCTAGAAATAACACCTTTATTAAATAAGAAAGCATAACCAAAAGTTGATTTGTATTGATCAAGATCTCCTCACCATCAACAACCGAATATCTAATTAGATGCAATTTTGAACCGTGATAACACAAACAATAATCCATAGTGTCTTTGAGATATCTTAAAATCCTTTTCATAGTTTTCCAATGTTTTCATATAGGATTTGATTAGTATTAACTAACTAGCCCAACAACAATACATATGTTTGGGCAAGTGCACATCACAACATATATAAGATTTCCTATAATAATAGCATATGGTATAATGGACATTTCCTTTTATTCTTATAGATTTTTAGGACACATATTAAGACTCAAAACCTTACCCTTTGACACAAAAGTATATACAAGCTTGCAACTATTCATATGAAAACATTCTAGAATCTTTTGTACATAATTCTTTTGTGACAGAGCTAAAAGTTTTTTTGAATGATCTCTTTTAATTTTAACTCCCAATATGTAGTCAACCTCACTTATATCTTTCATGTCAAAATGTGTGAATAACCATCTTTTGATATCCATTAGATAATCCTTGTCATTTCCAGTTATCAAAATATCATCAATATAAATAGATAGAATTACAAATTTATCATTTAACCTTTTAACATAAACACATGAATCCTCATCAAGCATTTTATAGTCATAAGTTAAAATGGCATTGTGAAACTTGAGGTACCACTATTTGGATGACTACTATAGGCCATATATAGATCTTTGAAGCTTGCAAACTTTACGCTATTGTCCTTTAACTACAAAATCTATAGGTTGTCCCATACAGATTTCTTCATCTAACTCTACATTAAGAAAAGTTGTTTTCACATCCATTTGATGTAATTTTAAATCTAAATGTGAAATATCTAGAATTAAGTGAATGAAGAAAAATCTGACGATAGATGAAAAAGTTTCCTCATAGTCTATACCATTTTGTTAAGTATTCTTCTAATACAACTTTTGACTTTTTTTTTGTAGGGCATTCAAATGCCTTTTTAACTATTTTAGGTCCTTCATCATCATGAGAAGTGATAATGTAAGCCTTATTTTCTATTTGAAAACATCTGTTAAGAGTTTTAAAAAATATATTCCTTCATAATTGAGGATTTCACCAATTGTAATGGGCTCAACTCAGCCTTAACCCTTCCACTCAATTAAGAGGGGTGAAACAACTATAGTGTGCTCCCATTATTAAGAATAGAGCTAGGTACCTCTTCTTAAGGGTCAATTCTTTGTTGAATTGAACCAGTTTCTCCTTCTTCCTCCATCTCATATAAATGATAATCCTTATCCATATCTTTCTTTGTAGGAAAATGATCTTCATGAAAAGTGACATCTCGGGACTCAATTTTTGTAATGCTTTCATCAAAATCCTCCATAATAAATAAAAAACCTTTTGATTTTTTAGAGTATCTTATAAAGATACATTTCTTCTCTCTTAGTCCTAATTTACCAAATTTATAAGAAGTGTAAAAAATGTATGCTACAGATCCCTATGGATGCAACTCATTTAAATTAGGTTTTTTGTTTGTCCATAACTCATAAGGCATTGAGGAAACTAAATTTGAAGGTACACAGTTAAGTTTATTGGATGTTGTCAATAAAGCATCACCCTTATAATGTACTAGGAGATTAGTTTAAGCCATCATGGACCTAACCATTTCCAATAAGGTTTTATTCCTTCACTCAGTAACAACATTTCATTGTGGAGTTCTTATATTTGTTAATTGCCTTATAATACCCTTTTCTTGACATAAATTCCTTGAATTGGCCAAATAAATACTTTTTCCCTTAATCAATCCTTAAAGCATTCTCTTTTTTGTTTAATTATTCTCAACCTCATTTAAATACCTTTTAAAGCAATCTAATGTTTCAGATTTCTGGGAGATCAAATAAACATGACCATATCAGTTGTAGTCATTTATAAAAGTAATAAAGTGTTAGGCTTCATGCCTTACTTAACATTCATTGGTCTACAAATGCCAGTGTGTATAAGTTGTAAAGGAAAATGAGTTACTGTGCCCTTTCCAAATGGTTTTATAGCAGATTTTCCTTATAGGTAAAATTCACAAATGGATAATAAAAATTTTGTATTTAATTCTAATAGAACATCGTAGGCTTGTATATTCATTCTATCTCGCCTAATGTGTCCTAATCTAACATGTCATAAACAAGCATCCATATCATGATTGTTAGATTCATCAAATAAGGGAAAAACATCACGTTTATTATTCTAGTAGTTAATTCTCAATACCATAAAACTATCAATAATACTACCCAAACCATGGTACGTGCTACCATTAGAAATCCTAACAAAATCACCATGAAAATACAAACCATGTCTAAGTTTTAATAAAGCAATAACAGAGATCAAATTTTGTCAAATGTCAGGAGCATAAAGCATATCATGCAGGTACAAGATCTGGCCCTCTTACAAATCTAATTTATATATGCCAACTCATTTTACATTAGCTCTTACATTTTTGCCTGTATAAATCCTCCTGATTCTACAGTCCATATTAGATGAGATTTAATGAGCAAAACAATAGTATAAATAAAAATTTCAAAAATAAAACTTTTATGTGAGGAAGTAAGATGAGACAATACCTTCGGCTCAATGCACTTACGAGCAAAATGACCCAGTTTGCCATAATTTTAGTAGATCACTTTAGTGTTATCCTTTTTCGCACCACACTTTCCTGTTTTATGCTTATGCTATTTGTTTCCTTTCTTTAGTCTTAGACTAGTCTCATGCACCTTACCTTTTGCCTTTCATCTTCTGTTAAACCTTTTATGTTTATGCCCAAAAGCTCACTTGGAACTAGACTCATTTGCATAAGCTTGAGCATTGGGTTTAGCTACCTTAAGATGAAACGAAAATCATGATAATCAATCCATGGGAAGATGTAAAAGTTTTTTATTTGAATTATAGCAAATAATTCGAATTAGGAATTTATAAAAGGGATTTAAGAAAATTAACACAAAGAGAAGAGCATATGCATAAATGGGTTTATTCGAAAGAAGGCATGAGATATATAATGGATGCTCACCCAAGTTAAGGTAAAACAATGATCAAAGCTTGAGTCATGCGTATAATGGAATGCCTTATTTCATTTCAATTATAAAAGAACAACCAATGGCAAGTGTCTAAATTTGTCATAAACTATCATTCATTAGTGCCTCCACATCATGTGTAATACTATGTGTTTCATAGAAGGATAGTCGATGGTTATAAGGCATAAGTCAAAATAATGCAAAGTGTTGGGATCAAAACTAACCAAATTATTGATTACTTAGCCTGTAAGGATGGTGGGTACCAAACTTGAAGTTGGACAAATAATGACACATATAATTATATTACTTTAGAGTGCCAGTCTAATATTGTTAGAGGTGATGTTGAGATAATGTTAGGTTACTTTAATGCTAATAAGCAAAATGACTCATCATCTATTTTTAAAAGATCGTGAAGGTGAATGAACAACTTGGTAATATTTTATGGGCAGACTAATGGTGTAGATTTGACTATTCTTAGTTTAAAGATGGGCAGACTAATGGTGTAGATTTGACTATTCTTAGTTTAAAGATGTGGTTACAATTGATTCATCCTATAAACAAAATGTCGGCCTCAACATTTGATGAAATTTCAAATGAGGTTATGCGATCAACAAAGCAATTAGAGAATGTCGGCCTTAGAAAAGGTACATAAAATTAGATGAACTTAAGACATAGTGTTCAAGACCTATATATATTATAAACATAAAGATAAACAATCCAAAAAAATATTAGGAAATAGAGGAAAGAAAATTGTGTTATGCCATGATACAAGCCATAGGGAGAGTGAATATAAGAAATTAAAGCAAGGCAACTTTAATTGTAGTGGGACATTTTATGCAATGTCATTAGAAATGAACAAGTACAATGTGGCTTTAATGCAATGACTAGTAATATTTATAGTCAAGCAAGTATATGCTCTCAATGTCAATTCATATAGTTTTAATTACAATGCATTAGTACTTTGGTTTAATGAATTGAATTCTTTTTGGTACATAGCAATTATTATTGCTATATTTTAGTATATTACACCTACAATATTTTGTTTTTCATTTACTAGGTTGCAAGTCTTTCATGTCCCTCAAACCTTGAGATTGGCCTTTACGCAAGTAGTAGTATTCCATTAAGTGGCAAAATTGAATGCAGATAGTATTATGAATGGATCAATAGTTTGCCCAAGTCTATATAATATCAATGTCTATAACTAAGTTCCTTTATCGTAGTTTCTCTTTAATCTGCATGGTATAAAACATTTTGGTTGTGTTTCTACATTGAATGATATTTATGTTGTAGTAAATAGAAGAAGTTTTATTAACTATCTACTAGTATGCATGATTATCATGAATTGGTTTATCTATTTTCACAACATGTGTTATGCAATTCATTAGCCATGCTTTTTTAACTTCTACAATATGGATCAATGGTAAATAAATGCTATAATTTTAAAACCTATACCACTAGGATCATAATACCATGAAAACTAATAATATCACATTGACAAACACAATCTGAAATGCACATCATATATAACCAATTTGTTCCATAACCTAATAAACATCAAAGGCAAAGTATAAAACATCTTATAATGTTAGTAAATAGTTTGTGCAAACATGGAATAATATGTGATCAGTTATAAGAATAAATACCAAACTCTGTAAAGCCTTGAAATGTGAGAATAAGCCTTAAGGTAATTTATGTCTTTTTGCATGACTTGCATCCTTCTTTGCACATTTTATAGTTGAATTTACATGGAGTCCATTTTTATGTCCATGGTTTCCAATTTCAAAAGGATTTTAGCAAGTGTAGATTCAACTTGTGTTGATGAAGAAGCATTACTTTCGCCTTGTATTCTTTTTCTTCCAGCACCTCCATTATGTGTTTTTTATACACCATCTTCATCTTCTTCTTCACACTGTTGTTATTATTCATTAAGGGATATAAACTCAATGATGCTCATTAACACATCAAACTAACTCAAGTTTAATGAGAAATAGACGATCAAGACAATCTGTATTATTTAGTTTTAACCTTAAATTCTAACACTTTCTCCTTTAACACCCTGAATATTTTACAATTAAGGTGAAAAACCCCAATGATAATGTTACCTATACTTCTTATTAATGTTTCTTTAAATCCAAAGAAAAAATAAATCATTCTTTTGCAAATTCCCATTGCCATTTTCTCTAACAAAAATAATAGTCAAATATACTACTATATTACAAAATATGTGTCAAGAAATAATTTTTATATAAAATAATAATGTATAATAGTTGATTTATCTACTTTACAAAATAGATTGTGATACAAAATATTTATCAAGATACAATTTTATGTAAAGTGGTGTTATTTCGAAGTTGATTTATTCACTTCACAAAATAATCTATAAAATTAGCTAATGATTTTTAATAACTCTAATTATTTTATAATTTTGTATAATATTGCATCTCTCTTTATTACAAAATATTTTATATTTTTATAATTTTTATTTTTAATAAAAATAAGAATGATTATGTAATTAATAATTTTTTACCATATTTAATTTTATAAAATATATCTTGATATTACAAAATATTTTTTAAATACGATTTTATGCAAAATGGTGATATTTCAAAGTTAATTTACTCAATTTATAAAATAATTTATAGAACTGTTTAATAATTATAATAACTTTTATTATTTTTCTTAATTTCAAATAGTGTTATGTACATTTCAATTTGTTGTAAAATATTGTACATTTTTAAATTTTTTTACAATTTTTTGAGTAAAAATAAGAAGGATTATATAATTAATTACTTTTTTCTTATCATATTTAATTTTACAAAATCTATCCTAATATTATAAAATATTTATCAAGACATGATTTTGATATAAAATAGTGATCTATTAAATTTGATTTATTCACTTTACAAAATAATTCATGTATATTCTTAATACTTATAATAACTTAATTATTTTACTATGTACATTTTTCTTCATTATAAAATATTCTATACTTCTTTAACTTTTTTGAATTTTTTTATTTTTAATAAAATAATAACGATTATATAATTAATCATTTTTTACCATATTTTATTTTACAAATAGATCTTAATATTATAAAATATTTATCAAGACATAATTTTTATATAAAGTGATAATATTTTAAAATTGATTTACTCATTTTATAAAATAATCTATAAATTACTTAATAATTATAACAAATCTAGTTATTTTGTAGCTTATTATTATTATTATTATATACATTTATCTTTATTATAAAATATCCTCCTTTTCTTTTACTATTTTGTAATCTCTATTCTTTTTTAATAAAAATAAGAAGAATTATGTGATTAATCACTTTTTAATCATATTTAATTTAAAAAATAATTAATATAATTATTTCTTACTTACAAATTATTTTATAAATAGATCTTGATATTATAAAATATCTATTAAAACACAATTTTTATATAAAGTGGTAATATTTTAAAATTAATTTGCTTTGCAAGATAGCATGTAAATTACTTAATAAATATAAGACTCTAATTATTTTGTAGCTTTTATTATTATTATATATATTTCTCTTTATTCGAAAATATTATTTTGTAATTTCTATTCTTTTTTAATAAAAATAAGAAGGATTATGTGATTAATCACTTTTTATTATATTTAATTTAACCACTTACAAAATAATTAACATAATTATTTCTTACTTACAAATTAATTTATAACTTTAGAAACCAATTATTATCTATATTTTGCTCTATTATAAATTATGAACAATATTTGTATTTGTTTGTTGTTTATTTTAGTTTTTACTTTTTTTACCCAATTATTATCTATATTTTACTCTATTACAAATTATGAATAATATTTGTATTTGTCTATTATTGGCAAATTTTACATACAAGTTTTTACTTTTCTTTAGGCGAAAACATTATCTTGGGTTACATAATAAGGGGTAACCCTTCATTTTCAATAACTTTCACCATATTAGTAGGTAGAGAAAATCAAATTTGAGACTTTCACTCCTCATAGAATATACTTTACTATCAGGTTATGTTTACATTTGCATGCAAATTTTTACTTTGAAAAAATTATAAAGTCCGAGTTATAATTAAAAACTTCACATTTTCTAATATGTGCTAACAAACTATACTTATTAAATTAGTTTTAAACATTTTATTACCATTCTAATATAAATTATCATATAAAAATATTATGTTTACATATTACATATAAACAATGAAAGAAGCAAAAAACCCAATTTTTTAAATCTATTTGTTTTGTGTGGCTTATCTTTTTGCAAATAATTAGTCATTACTTTTTCCTATTCACAATAGGTTACTGGTTACTCTTTTATTTTCTATTTTGGTATCTCTTTTTTAGGATAATTATTACAAATTCATTGACATTTAACATATTTGACTAAGAGGTTGTTTTATAGCCATATTAAACATTTACAATTAAAATATTCAACAATTATTGTTTAAAATTGTTTAATAATATATTTTTTAAATTGTTAACATTTTAAGTGTATTTGATA
Source organism: Omphalea diandra (assembly GCA_949677035.1). Classification (NCBI taxonomy): domain Eukaryota; kingdom Viridiplantae; phylum Streptophyta; class Magnoliopsida; order Malpighiales; family Euphorbiaceae; genus Omphalea; species Omphalea diandra. Next base: position 1,763 of record CATIWR010239492.1, on the reverse strand, counting down.
ATATTTTTATTAAACACTTAATTTCAAAAATCACTTAATCTGATAAATAAAAATTTTTTACTTAAGATTAAGTAATTCTAAAAATTAACTATTTTGATGTATCAATTAATTATTACAATTCTTTCCTGTTGATAAGAATATAATTAATAAATTTTAAAATATTTAAATCAAATAATATAATAATTTAATGTAAAATATATAAGTATCTTATCCTAAATTTATCTTTTAAATTTTGATTTTTTTTTGAGAATTTTATAGTTATTAAATGATCATTTAGCTCTTAAAATTTGTAATACTAAATTATTCAGCTTTTAAATTTTCAATAGTAAATTTATTCAGCATCTAATCTTTCAACATGTAATTTTTAATTTTACTAAACAACACCGATGTTATTTTATAAAAATGAAAATTTAAGTGCTAAAAAATTAAATACTGAATAATTTCGGTACTGAAAATTCAAGAGTTGATTAATTTTAGTATTAAAGATTTTAAGAGTTGAATGATTATTGGATAGATATCAAATTCCAAAAAAAAAAATTAATCTAAGAGATAAATTTAAAATAAGATAATTATATATTTTATAGTAAATTATTATATAATTTGATTTTAAATATTTAAAAATTTATTAATTATATATAGGAAAAGATTATAATAATGAATGAATATTATCAAAATAGTAAATTTTTTATATTACTTAATCTATTAAGTGAAAATTTTCTATTTATCAGATTAAATGATTTTTTAAAATTAAGTGTTTAATAAAAAAATTATCAAAGACACTTAAAATATTAATAAATTAAAAGAAAATTATTATCAAACAATCTTTAAAAAAAATAAATGCTTGATATTTTAATTTTAAGTATTTAATATGGTTATCAAATAAATGTTTTATTTGTTTTTTTTTTTTTAAAGTTTGATTGGGATTCAAAATAGATTATCCATGTTGGGATTAGAGAATCTACGAATAAAAAAATCAAGAAAATGGAAAAAAATTTTGAAAAAGGATTATATATATATATCCTTTTTAGCAGTCCACTTGTTTTCGGACTTTGGTTTTTTTTTAAGTTATTTGGTTTTTCTATATGAATTATAATAGTCAAACATTTAAAAGAATGTGAAAATGTAAAATTTGAATTTCTTTAAATAAATTTTAAAACTATAATAAAAAAAATTTAGAAACAATAATGGAATATTACAGTCAAGCTTATTATAGAATTGGATAATATAACTTGCAAATTTTAATGTCGTGGAACCTTTATTATGATATAATTTATTTGTGCATATTTCTTTTTATTTGTCAGTTATCATTATTATTTTTATTATAAATATTAAAATCTCTTTAAACAATGATTATGTACGATTGTCAACGCAAAAAGACCTCAAATGATTAATATATATTCACATACTAGAGATGGTAGAATCTTTTGTTTAAAATTTATTTTTCTACATGTTATTTGATGGTAGATTAATTTTCTACATTATATAACACATGAATCTAAATTTCTCAAAAATATAACTAGGCATAAAATTACTGTGATTTTAATATATGAAATTAATAATAATGAAATTTTTGTCGTTTGACAGAAACATCTAGATGCAAACACGAACTAATGAAGAATAAAGAAGTCAAATTGATTTTATCTTAAATTTATACCATAAAGCAATGTTAGCAAAAGTGCTTACAGAAAAAATGATTTTAAAATAGAGAAAAGTGTTGACATAAACTACTTTTGTTTTAATAATATTTAATAGATAATCAAACA
>CATIWR010239480.1:0-77498 GCA_949677035.1 Omphalea diandra | reverse complement strand
CTCTTCTCCTTCTCTTCTTCTTCTTCTTCTTCCTCTTCCTTTCTTTCTTCTTCCTTCTCTCTCTCTCTCTCTCTCTTTGTTTCTGGTATAACCCACGTTTTTCCCTCAAAATCTGACCCTAATTATCATATTATAGCAGATACAATAATTGGGTTTCATTTCCTATTGGTTAAAAGTTCATTTTCTTCTTTTAGTCCCTCTTCTTCACTCTTTAAACACCTTCATCCATCTTTTTATCCCTAAATGCTTCTTATACTCTTAATTAAGCTCTATAACACCATTATTTATGATGCTATAACATGCACACAACATAAGACAATTGACCATGCAACTATATAAACATTACATATATTTTCAAGTATCCAAATTACAACAGTGCAAGTGTCATTGTCGTGTTTTCTTCAATTCACATGCCTAAATACTTATTTATTCGATGCATATATTCAAATATTACGTAATTTAAAATGTATATGATTTGTGTTGGGGATGTTACAACATTATCCTGTGGCTGAGCTAATTAGCAAATGACTGTTATTAATCATGTTGACTAATGGTATTAATATCTTTCTATTTTATAGAGATGGATATTAAAGCTATTGCCAAGGAGATGGCCCATTAAAATGATGAGCAAGCTAAAGGAAAGAAGAAGAGAGACATTGAGTGAAGGTGACGACTAATTAGAGGTGAGCAATCAAGGAGGTGGTGGTAGAGATTTGATTCCTTGTAGGACTTTCAAGCTTATGCATGACACCTTTAACCAGGCCAAATAGATAGGAGAGTTTGAGCCATATGCTAAGAGGCCTCGATAGGAGGTGGTGCATGTTGATTAGGATGAAAAGTCTTTCACCGTACCTACGAAGTCGAATCATTGCCTTGATCCTCAACCTTATGTGAAGAACAATTATGAGGGTATGTTGATCCATGCCACTATCACTAAGGCTTTGGCTTGATTGTGCGTGCTTCCTAAATAAGAGGAATAGTTAGAGCCCCCGACTAACTGGCAACTCATGTCTTGGATGAACATGCACTACCTCAAGGTATGAATTATTATTTTACTATTTCTATGTTAGAGTTGCTTGTATGCCTTGACATGTCATATTCATTATTGCAGACAATAGTAGTTAGGGTTGTCTTAGATCAACGGTTCAGGGCTCTTAATAAAGAGACCAAAATTTTCTTTGAGTTGGAGGATTGAGTTGTGAAGGTTTAGGAAGATTTGAAGACTCCCAAAAGAAGCATAAGAGTATGTTGAATTAGGCATAGATCGACATTGTTTTGCTTGCCTTTACAAAAAAGGCTATGGTTGCTAAGGGGGTGAAAGTCGTTAGGTTAAAGGCTTGGGTGAAGGAGCTGGAGATGATGTCAACCAAGATTGTCAAGCTGGAGCAAGAAATACACTTCTGGAAAGGAAAAAAGGTAAAGGCTTAAGGCCAGACGCGTAGGGAAGTGGCTTAGATCTTTCTTAACTACAACACTTTTATTCTTTAAGAGCTTATGAAGGTTTTTTTTGGGCTAGGGTTTTGATTTTGTTAGCAATGTCGACCTAGCTGCTGCCATTGTCGAGCTTGAAGAGGAGGATGGGAAGAAAAGGTTAGGAATAAGTTGAGAGATTAGCCCATAAGTATGTTTGTAACCCTCGACTGCCTCTTATCATTTGTAAAATTTTATTAGTTAATAAATTTTTTTTTCCATTATGTTGTTTTGCTTTCCTTTCTTTTTGTTTTCTTTTTCCAATCTAAGTAATTGATCATGTTAGTAGGATAATACTTAATTGATCCAACATTGTCTTTGAATAGTTTAGTGAACTTGAACTTTCAGATAATAACCAAAAAGATTCGTTCCATAGTTACATATTGTACCTTACCATATTTTGTGTAAGTATGTTTGGATTGTGCATATGAGGTTTATTAACTTGAAATATGTTTTGTATGACTTAAATGTAATTCTTTAATGATGTACGATGTTCATGAGCTTGATGCTTTTTTTTGTGGCATAGTTAGGCGTATTCGCAATGTACTAGGTTTGTTAGCTCAATACATGCTTTCCATGATGTATCAAGATAGTATGTAGGGAGAAATCGAGAAAAGACCCTTTTTTATTATTTTATAAAATATAAGAGGCAAGGCTGAGTCATGGCTCGAGCAGTTGCATAAAAAGTGAGGTAGCAAAGCCTGCTTATATGAAGTATCTTTTCAACGCTTCAATGTTCAATTTGTATGGTATAGGTTTTCCCTCCATGGTTTTTAATTATATGTTATTGGTCCAATAGCTCTGAGTATTCTGTAGGGGCCTTCCTAGTTAGCGTAGAGCTTGCTTACACCCGCCTCCCCTTAGGCTTTGCCAAGTCTCTTTACTTAAAAACTCAGGCTTTGACTCTCCTACTATAGAAATGAGCTACCCTTTGTTAGTAGGCTGCTATTTGAATGACAACATCTTCTCTTTTACTACCTAGGAGATCTAAGATGAGGTGGAGCTCATCTTCATTGTGTTCAGGATGGTGGTGGAGGACTTTACATAAGGGAAGTCCTATATCCACAAGTATCACTGCCACAGTTCCATATGTCGAAAAAAATGTTATTTGACCTATTGCAGTCCTTGGAGTGGTTCGAAAGGCCTAGAGAATGTGGTTGAGCTGATCAACCTAATTGCCTCCTACATTGTTTAATCTTTTATGAAGCCCTTGTAAAATCATCATTTATTTACTTCATTTATACCATTAGCTTTTGAATGAGCTATTAAGGTGAACTGCGGGTCGATGGCTAGCTTTGCATAATAGTATTTAAATTAGTTGCTATCAAACTATTTCCCATTATTAATAATGAGGGTTCAGGGGATGCCAAACTAGTAAAAAATGTTCTTTTTAAAGAAGTCCAATATCCTGGCTAAGGTGATGGTTGCTAAGGCCTCAGCCTTGGGCCATTTGGTAAAGTGATCGATGGTGACTATGACAAACTTCTTTTGATCTAATGCTTAAGGAAAAGATATGAGGATGTCAATCCCCCATTGAGAGAAGGGCCATGTCGAGCCAATGGATTGCTGATATGTTATTGGCTGTTGAGAGATTTTATCATGCCTTTAATAAGCATTTCATTTATATACCATCCGTTTAGTGTCCTTAATCATAAGAGGCTAATAATATCCATATAATACTATTTTTCGAGCCAAGGTGCTAGTTGCTCCATGGGCTTCATAAATGTCCTCATGAATCTCTCTTAGTACATAGTTCCCATCCTCTATCAAGATACACCTAAGCTAAGGTTAGCTCTAAGATCATTTGTAAGGGATACCATCTTCTTCGAAATAATTTGTTGCTTTGTTGATGATGGCTCTAGCTTTTTTTACATTAATGAGGAGTTGTTTGTATTTCAAGTACCTTATAAGTGAGCTCATCCAAATTGTCTTCCTCGATTGTGACAACCATGTACATTACTTGAAGGGTATTTAGTTATACTCTTTCTTCAACTAGGATTTCGTCGAGTAGAGTGGCTTGTAGAGAGGTAGCTAACTTAGCCAGGGTATGGGCCTCTTTATTATTTTCCTGAGGAATCTATTCTATCTTCTAATAATTCCTTGACAACAGGAGTTTGGCATGTTCAGCATACTTAGTCATGCTAGTGTCTCTGATATGTACTAGCCAAGGAGTTATTAGACCACTAGTCTGAAGTCACTGTAAATAGAAAGGTTCTCGACTCAGACTTTCTTAGCTAGTTGCAATCCTATGATAAGGGCTTCATGCTCTACAGAATTGTTAGTGGCTCAAAATTTTAGTGTCAAAACATAATTAATGGTGATTTTATTTAGGCTTTGTAAGACTATTCTAACTCATGCTCCTTCAGTGCTTGATGCTTCATCTATATTCAATTTTTATTTATCATTTGCATTGATTGGCATAAATCTTTGTTCTACCCCTATCAGTTTGGCTATAAAGTCTATTAGGGCTTGAGCTTTTATCGCGAGCCTCGGTTCGAATTGGATGTCGAATCCTCGCAGCTTGATTACCCATTCGACTACTCTCCTTGAGGTTTCTACCTTCTGCAAGATCTTATGAAGGAGCTAATCCATTCAAATAATGACTGTATGGGCTTGGAAGTAATGCCTTAGTATCAACGTTGAGCTGACCAGTGCATATGCTAATTTTTCTAATAGAGGGTAGTTCAACTTAGTGTTTTTAAGGACTTTGTTGATAAAGTACATTAACTTTTATTCGTCATCTTCTTCTCTCATTAGTACTCAGTCTGTAGTCTCTTTTGTTGCCTCTAATTACATGAACAATGTTTCATCTTATTGAGGTTGGTTGAGTAAGAGGGCGAACTGAGGAAAGTTTTCAGTTCTTCAAAGGCTTTTTGGCATTCTTCATGCCACTTAAATTTTTTCAAGTCCCTTAGTTTCTTATAAAATGGCAAATAGTGTCGAGCTGACAAGGATATGAACCTCCCTAGAGCTGAGACTCTTTTATTGAGCTTTTGGATTTTATTGATGATTTGAGGTGTTTGCATATCTATAATTGCTAGGATCTTTTTTGAGGTGGTTTATATCTCTCTCTATGAGATAATAAACCTAAGGAACCTAAGAAATTTGCTTGCTTGGACTCTAAAGACACACTTCTCTAGATTAAGCTTCATGTTATACTGATTAAATATCTTGAATGCTTCCTTTAGGTCCTTATTGTGACCTTCAGCTCGATGACATTTCACAATCATGTCATCCATATATACTTCTACTAACTTACCAATTTTATCTTTAAACATGTGATTCACCGATCTCTAATAGGTGGCCCCTTGCATTCTTGAGGCTAAAAGGCATGACTTTGTAGTAGTAAGTATCCTCATGCATGATAAAACTGGTTTCTCCTCATCAACCACAAACATCTGGACCTGGTGGTACTCTGTTGAGGCGCCAATGAAGTTGTTTAACTCATACCTATAGTGGAATTAATCAATTGGTCTATGCTAGGCAAGGGGTAGTTGTCTTTTGAGCAGGCCTTGTTAAGGTCAGCAAAGTTTATGCACATCCTTCATTTCCCATTGGGCTTTTTGACTAACACTACATTTGCAAGCCAGTTTAGATATTATACCTCCCTGATGAACCCACCATGCAGTAGTTTGCACACCTCCTTTGCTAGTGATAAAGTTAGAATTGTTGTATTTGGGGGGAGGGGGTGCAAAATGAAATTATTAATATTATAAAAATAAGTACTTATGACATGTTTCAATCAAAATTATAATAAAAAACTTTTTTTAAAGGAGATTAATAATTCCAACATAGATTGAAAGGTATATAAATTATTTTTAAAGAGAATTAAAATTCTTTTTATACATCAAGATTATATATGAGAAAAATTTTTGCTTTATGAGGGCCAAGGGCCTTAGCCCTCCCTTTGGCTTTGTACATGTCCTCAGTAATGTCTTTTTGGCATTTAGATGCACGATTCCTTCTTTTTTGCTTAACATGTTGGTCAAGTTGTTTATGTTGAGCTTATGCGTAATGATTGAGGGGCAAATACTTGTAATGTCTAAAGGGCTCCAGGCGAAGGTGTTCAAAGTTTCCAACAGTGCTGAGTTGGTGTCTTTCTCAATTTACTTGGCAAGCTTTGTCCTAATTCATAAAGTTTTGGTTTCTACCACTAGTAAAGGCCTCAATTTAGCTATTGGCTCATCATTCCTAGGGGCATTTTCAAGTCAAGTGGTTTAAAAGACATTGCATGGCGTGCCTCTTTGAAGATGGTCATGCAAGTTTCCCTGGCTATTTTTTGATCTCCTTTGACAATTGTTAATCCTTGCTCAGTAGGGATTTTCATAATAAAATACTGGATGCAAATGTAGGCCACTGTGTCATAGAAGATGGGCCTGGCAATAATGTTGTTGTGTACAAAGGGGATATTTATTACTATACACATATCTCTAAATTTCTTCATGATCTTTATGTCCCTTAGCTCCATATTCAGCTTGATAGAATGCATCACATCGACTTTAGTGCCTCCTAAACTAGTTAAAGGGGTCCAAACTAGGTGCAGTCTTTTGGGGTCCAAATTGAGTGCTTTGAACTTTTTTACTGTCATCATGTTGACTGAGTTCATGTCTTCTACTAGATATGCTTGATCAAATTGCTTTCAATCTGGCCTTGAATCATTAGGGCATCTACATGTGGGGTGCTCAGCTTTCTGTCATCATCGACTGTTGAAAAGGTAATGAGGCAAAACATGGGCTCAACCGGGCTCTCTTTGCTATTCACAGAGTACAATTCATTGACTTGCCTCCTTTTGTTAGTGGAGTTGTCTCCTCTAATGGCTCCTCCTATAGCCATGTCAATTACCCTAACGTACTGTCTATTATGGGGTCTTTTATCTTTGTGATTGCCTTCATATTGGGATTCTTGCTTGCTCTCTTCTAAGGTTGCTCACTTTTTGAACTGATTGAGCTTGCCTTGCTGAACCAACCTTTCAATCTTATTCTTTAAATATCTGCATTCTTTCATGTCATGCCTATTTTCTTTATAAAAACTGCAATATTTGTCTTTTGTTGGCCCTTGCGCACCAAGAAAGGGGGTTGAATTGGTGGAAAGTTTTGAATTTTAGAAGGAAAGGTTTGTTGAGAAAGAAATAGAAGAAATTAAGAAGAATAGAACATACTAAGTTTTATAATGGTTTGAATATTAACCAACCTTACATCCACTGCTTAATTCTTCAACTTGGGTATTTCACTAATCTCCAATGGTGTTTTAAAGCTCACACTTAATTTTACAACTTGTATTTTTACAAAGGCTTAGATACAACATTACTAATGTTTCATAAGGCTAACATTCAAGCTATACAAGAGTTCTCTAAGGCTTACTCTAAAATCCAAACAAGAGTTTTTTATACAAAGGCTTACTCTTAAAACCAAACACAATAGTGTTTAATGCTCACACCAAACTATAACAACTCAATTTAAGTATTTGAATGCTTAAAGGTTGAGAAATAAGTTTGCAAGAGTTTTGCTATAATGAAGGATATTCACTTGCATTCAAGTATATTCAGTGGTGTATTTATAGGCTACAACTGTTATGTCCAAATCTTTAAAGTATGCTAGATAGATCTTGCATTTGTTGCTTGTCAGATGAAATTCGCGATTGAGACTTACATTCGTGATCATGAAATTCACATAACCCCATTTGTATTTAATGGCTAGTCCATATGGCATAAAGCCCTTAGCTCTTGAGAAAAGTAATCGTTACATCCCTTGAGCAATAGTGAAAGTTACAATCTCTATTTTTCCTCTTCGGATGCGATGCTCACCGCACAATCGTCTGTCTAAATGGAGATGTTGTTTAACCAAAATTGCAGTCACTACCATTATTTCGCTACCACGAATTTTGATGTTTCAATGATTCTTTAGGATACCTGGCATAATCTAGTTGAAGATTTGATTTCATCCATGTGAATGTAAAAGTTACGGTCATGATTATTGACGCAATATGCACTGTGAAATCGTACATATAAGATTTATTCAACTCTTTTGCAATACAGTGGTCACTAACTTCTTATTCATGACTGTAAATTAGGATGTAAATTTTAATCTTTGAGATTAAGACTTCCATTCAAATTTCAAAGTGATCCTAGGTAAATATTTGCAAGATTAACACTTGAAATTGATATTAAAACCTTTCAATCTATGTTGTCAAGATTAAAAGAGAGTTTTGACTTATGTTTGACCAACCTAGGCCAATAATCTCCTCCCTTTTTTATTTTGACAACTTAGATTGAATTTATAAGGGATCAAGTATGTATAAGTGTATTTTAAAGTGTGTGTGAAGTGAAATGGTTAAATTGAAATGTTAAATGCTTACCCTTAATTTATACTTCCCCTCAACTAATGACATGCAAGTTCTCCCCCTTTGTCAATATCAAAAAAAGAGAATTAAGTGCAATGACAAGCAGTATTTAGAGTAACATATGACGACGAGCAATTGAGAATATTATTTATAAAAGAGGGAACATCATTCATCAAATCAAATATGCATTGATCAATCATTGAAAGAACAAAGTTCAAACTTATATTATTTTAAAAAAAAGATACATAACACAAGTCAAATATATAAATGTGTTTGATCACACACTTAAGCAAAAATTAAAATAGGAAAAGTTAAAATAAAAAAAAAAAAGAAATAAAGCTTAAAGAAAGTTATAAGGCATGAGAGATATCATCAGCATCATCATCATTATCTTCAATAAATTCTTCATATCCTCTTCCTTGGACTTCATCTCCTTCTTCCTCTTGGTCTTCTTCTTTTTTTTGAATGTCTTCCTATTCTTTAAAGTCAGGAAGATGACATGGAGTAGCACCAACCTTTTCTTGAAGGTCAACCAAGTCACTATAAAGGTGAGAGAGAATAAGGAGCCTTCTCTTGATCATTCTCATGACCTTGTCAAGTTTCTTGTTGATGAAAGAGAGAGAAAGATGGAAGAAGGCTTAGATTTTAGCTTTACCTTGGGCTTTAAAGATGGAATGGGCTTATGGGGCCCTTCTTCAATCACTAACCTCTTTTTCATAGAGGCATGAGCTATCTCTTGTTTCTTTGTCCTATAGGATCCCAAGGTATATACATAATATTCAGGATGAATGGCCTTGACATTAATAAAATAGGTTAAATCAGTAAAGTTTTAGGATGAGAGATGCTTTTTAGTCAGGAATTTTTTATTCTTATCATTAAAGCCCCACAAACCTATATATGGCTATGATGTGAGAAGGAAAAAGAAATTGGCTCTTAGATTTGGTACTCATGTAGATCAATTGATTCACAAGGTATCTCCTAGTTTGGATGGATTTATTTTTAGTGAGGTAAAAGAGAAAAGCTAGGCCTTTTTTAGAGACTTTTTTGTTCCCATCACTCCTAGCATTGATATAAAAGGTAATAACTTTATAGAAGAGCAAATTGGTTAAGGTTTTGATATATTTGGCTATTAAAGTTCTTGGATCATGTTTGATTTCTATTGAAATTTCATACTAAAACTCATAATAGATGATGTCAAAAGAAGATATAATGAATGGAACATTATCTCCAATTTAGAAATTAAAAAGGATGAAAGTTGGTTAAAAGTGATGAAGTAGGGGTCTCTAAAAGCCCTAAAGATAAGAACATATGATACACATAAATTGTTGTATGATTTCTTCGTAGTTTGGTCATTCTTGAAAAATGAATTCATTCCAGCCAAGGTTGGAGAGAAATGCTTGAATTTCTCCCATGATGCCAAGAGTTTTAAGAAGGAAGGAAGAGGGTATTTTATTGGGTTAAACGATGTTTTTGGTGTTGGCCTGGTATTTCTCCTTCTCTTCTTTTGTAATTCCCTTCATGAGATAAAATGGAGGACCTTGAGGTTGGGCAACATCCTTCCCCTTTTTTGCTCTTGTGAATTTCTTGGGTGCCATAAGAGTAGAGGAAAAGAGAATATAGGTGAGAAATTGAAAAAAGATGAAAGGTATGATGAAGAAAATGATAAAAGTGGAATAGAATGGTGTGAAAAAGCTTAAATAGTTAGAAAATGGGAGAAAATGGTTGTAAAATGGTCAAAAAAGCATTGAATAAGGAAGAGGCATCATTTGATTGTCAAATCAATCAATGCCCAACGATTATAGAAAATCACTATCGATATATGCTTATCATGACTACTATTTATGAAAATTTTGAGTAATGGTTAAGATTGTCTTGGAAAAGAGCGAAGTCAATGATTTACAGATTTGAAATTTGAAAAATTTTGTGAAGGCTATCATAGATCACAACAGTGAATTGACAAAAGTTAAAATGTTGAAGAAGACTTGTAAGTAACAACTGTGAATTGTAAATCTTAGTTGCGAATTATAAGACATTTTTTGAAAAAGAATGATAGAAACATTGACCAAACTTGATGTGATCAACATAATATTATGATGATTAATTCAAGCAATTTGGCATTGAAAAGCACAAATGCATAATGAATTAACACATCTACAACATCCAACATAATAAATTATCATGCAATCACTAATCATATCAAACAATGAATTAATATTGATAAGTATAGTGAAGTGCATAAAGTGAGATCAATTTTCACCCTAGGGAACTTCTATCTAGCATCCTTAGTTCCCTCTTGATAAAGTTTATTCTTTCTTTATTGATAGGTTTAGTGAAAATATCTGCAAACTGGTGATCAGTGTCAATAAATTCTAACACCACATTACCATTTTACACGTGATCTCTTAGAAAATGATGTCTAATTTCAACATGCTTACTTCTTAAATGTTGGATGGGATTCTCAGAAAGATTTATTGCACTTGTATTGTCACATTGGATGGGAATGTGATCAACATCTTGCCATAATCTTTGAGTTGTTGTTTCATCCAAAAAACTTGAGTGTAACAACAATCTACAGCCACATATTCTGCTTTGACGGTGGATAAGGTAACTAAAACTTGCTTCTTGCTAAATCAAGAAACTAAACATTTACCTATGAATTGGCAAGTTCTAGAAATGCTTTTCCTATCTATTAAACTATCGGCATAATTCACATCCTAATATCCAAGAAGACTAAAAGATGAATTTCTAGGATACCAAAGTCCTAAATGTAATGTACCATACAAATACTTAAGAATTCTTTTAATGACATTCATATGAGATTCCTTAGGATAAGATTGGAATCTTGCACAGAAGAAAACATTAAACATGATGTTAGGTCTAGATGTGGTAAGATAGAGGAGAGAGCCAATCATACCTCTATACTTCTTTTCATTAATGGGCTTATCCAATTCATCCATTTCTAGCTTGATAATTGCACTCATTAGGGTTTTTGCTACTTTGCATCCATCCATGCCAAACCTTTTGAGTAGATTCTTGTGTACTTAGCTTGGTTGATAAAGATGCCCTTTTTGGTTTGCTTGATTTGAAGACCAAGGAAGAATATGAGTGGTCATGCTCATCTCAAACTCCTTAGTCACACACTTAACAAATTCTTCACAAAAAGATTCATTAGTAGCACCAAATATAATATCATAAACATCTATTTGCACAATAAATTTATCTTTATTGTTCCTTTTCATAAATAAAGTAGTATCTTTTCAAAATCATTTTGTAAAAGAAATGAACTAAGCCTTTCATACCAAGCTCTTGAAGCATATTTTAAACCATATAAGGCTTTAGTTAATTTGAAAACATGATTTGGAGAAATATGAGACTCAAAACTCGAAGGTTATTCAACATAAACTTCCTCTTCAATGAAACCATTTAGACATGCACATTCACATCCATTTGAAAAAGCTTAAAATCTATGCAACATGCAAATGTTAAATGAATCGTAATGGTATCTAATCTTGCTACGAGGGCAAAGGTTTTATTATAATCAATGCCATCCTCTTGGTTGTAACACTTTGCAACCAATTTAGCTTTATTCCTTGTAACAACACCTTACTCATCTAAGTTATTCCTAAACACTCATTTGCATCCCACAATTTGGTGTTTTTTAGGCCTAGGAATAAGTTCCTAAACTTTGTCTCTCTCAAATTCGTTTAGTTCCTCTTACATAACAATCACCTAACTCTCATCATCAAGGGCCTTATCAAGAGATTTTGGATCAATTTAAGAAACAAATGCAATATTATTATCTGAAACATATAGTTGAGCTCTAGTACTTACTCCCTTGAATGTCTCACTATTGATAAGATCTCTTAGGTGATTCTTGGAGTATCTCCAATCTTTGGGTGGTTCTTGAGCTTGGTTTTCCTCTTGTTATGGTTGAGGTTCTTCAACTTCTTGTGATGGCTTATTATCTTTAAGATCAATCACAATTTCTTTTGGCATTAAATCAAGCTCTAACTTCTCAATGTCACCTACAAGATTATCAATAAGAAAACCTTTTCCTAAGACCAAGTTTGCTAGATTCATCAAATACAATATTCATAGGATTTTCAACCACCATAGTCTTTTTATTAAATACCCTATAGGCTTTGCTAGTGGTGGAATATCTAAGAAAGATAGCTTCATCGATTTTGGAGACAAGTTTTTCAAGGTTGTCCTTAGTATTGAGTATGCAACATTTGCACCTAAAAACTCTAAGATATGAATGCTTAGGTTTTTTACCATTCCATAGCTCATAAGAAATTTTTTATAGAATGGGTCTTTTGCAAACATGATTTGAATATAAAATGACGTATTGATGACTTCGACTTAAAAGTAATTTGGCAAAGAATACTCATTAAGCATAGTTTTAGCCATCTCTACCAATGTCTTATTTTTCCTTTCTACAACACCATTATGTTGTGATGTTCTAGGAGTAGAAAAGTTGTGAGAAATCTCATTCTCCAAATAGTAATTTTCAAAAGATTCATTTTAAAATTCCTTTCCATGGTCACTCCTAATAAAAGAAATGAAATAACATTTTTCATTTTAAACTCTTTTAGCAAAACTTTTGAAAACATCAAAAGTGTGACTCTTATGAGTAAGAAAAGATACCTAAATAAACCTAGAATAGTCATCAATTAGGACAAATGCATAATGCTTTCCACCAAGACTAGCATTCCTAGTGGGTCTAACTAAGTCCATATGATTGAGTTGAAGAGGTCTAGAAGTACATATAACATTTTTTACTTTGAAGGATGCTTAATATTGCTTCCCCATTTGGCAAGGTCCACATTTCTTGTCCTTTATGAACTTAAGCTTTGGTAGACCCTCTACTAGTTCTCCTTTTGATAAACTTTATAGAAGCTCTATGCTAGCATGTCCAAGTCTTATATGCCAAAGCCAAGATTCATTGTTAATAGAGACAAGATGCTTAAAGGATTAGTTAACCAAATTATCTAAGTTAATTAAGTAGGTATTGTCTCTTCTTTCACCCTTAAAGACTACCTTTTTGTCCACTAAAGTGGTAACCCGACATTCTCTAGGGTCAAAGGTAACTTTATTACCTTTGTCACATAACTGCACATAATTGACTTACATTCAATAAATTATGTTTCAATCCTTCAACTAAAAGAACATTATCAATAAAAGAGCAACCTTGCTTAAGAACAATTCTAATGCCAATTGGCTTACCCGTGGCATTATTTTCAAATGTGACATTGCCACCATTTTTTTCTTTAATGGTTATGAATAGCTTTTTATTTTTTATTATATGCTTTGAGCACCCACTATCCACATGCCAATCATTATCTTCTCTAGTGGTTTCCAAACAATCCTACAACACAAAAATAATTTACCTTTGTTTAGGTACCTTAGTATACTTGGGTCCTTAGGGGTTAGGCTTAGAAGGATCCTCTAATTTGAGATGTGACTTCCTAATGTAGCAAAAGACATTAATATATCCATGCCTTATGCAATAGTGACATTGGAGTTTAGACCTTTAAGTTTTTCTCCTATGCACAACCTTGGCATGAGTGAGAGGTTTTCTCACACTTTAGTTTTGAGAGTGCATGCAAGTGCATGAGTGATGAGGAGTAGGAGAGAAGTTTTTGTGTGTGTGCCTTTGAGCATGTCTCTTGGTATAAATGTATGCATGATTTGATCTTTGAGACTTGGATCTTTAGCCTTTGGGAGCCTTTTCTTTTCCCTTGGGTATAGGTGACCTAGTGCTATGAGCACTTTTCTTCCCAACAACCTTAATACTAGAAGTTTGAGGTGTAGATGCTTTAATGAATGTGGGAGGAGAAGATGTAGATAAGAAGGCTTCATTAAAGCCTAAATCATGTCTCACTCAGGGAGATCTTTGAGATACAATTAGAGTATCCAAGGCTTTTTTCCCTTTATGAAATCTTAAGATGGAATTACTAAACTCAATATGTAACAACCGTTTTCATTTGACTGAACTCATATTGTCCATGTCCGAAAAAACATATGCATAAAGGTTTTATCCATCCTACACACACAATCCAACATGTATTTGATGTACATATATGTATATGACACAAGGATAGAGAGAGTTAGGATTCAACCGACGACCTATGGTCCATATGTCTCGATGTAACACTCAAAACATCAAAGTGTCCAATTCCTATTCTTCAGTATCTAAAAAAAATTTGCGATTTGGTGAGTCGCGACTCAGTGATTAAAAACAATAATCAAATTCTCATGGCATAATCCATAATCAAATATCATCAAGATACATTGCAAGTATAACAATTGACTATGCAAGTGCAAATGCAATAGCTTTGTTTTTGTCGTGACTGTGCAAGGCAAACATTGCTCATGGGATATTCATGTGATTCATGTAACATATGATTTGGGACCTATTGGTCCATCTTCTTGTAATTCATTTGACATATGATTTGGGACCTATTGGTCCATCTTCCTATAATTCATTTAACATATGATTTGGGACCTATTGGTCCATCTTCCACTTGATTTGCAAGTGTTTGACAAGTCGGTCACAATGCCCTTTTAGTTCCATGTGCAAGTGCTTATTCACAAATGATATGCCAAGTAATCGTTAAGAGCATTTGATTCTCACTTGGCTTGTATTCCTATGTAATATGTAACAATTCAATCATATATAGATGTAATAAAACATAATCATATTATTCCCATGTAACATGTAACAATTCAATCATTCTCACTTGACTTATATTTTCATATAACATATAACAATTTAATCATATATACATGTAATAGAACATAATCATATCATACAATTATCACATACACCCATTAAATCCAATTATGGTTTTTACTCACCTTTTGATGTTACCGACCTTTACGGTAGGTTTGGTTCTCTCTCTATGGCTTCCTCAAAGTTTTGAGATCTTAGAATTTGATACATATATGGTTATAAGTGTGTCAAAATGATTATGAATGCTTGGTATGCAGTTATGGTATGATCCATGCAAGTGGACTTAGTGTTGATGCATATATTCCTAATAGGGTAGCCTGAGCTCGCTACACTCTCATAATAATAAATCTAGATATACTAATCCAAATTACTTGATTCTTTTTTTCTACCTAACTAGACACATAACGAGACAACATATTCAAATTTCAGGTCAATATCAAACACACACAAAATGTGGTGAATTTTTAAATGTTGCCCTATTGTAGTGTCCTCTCAATCTGAGTAGGTATTACTCTCTTAAGTGTATCTCAAATTGTACAAATCCAATTGCAATAATAATCTACCATCAATTACAAAACATATAAAGGAACATTTTTTGTGTTTTACTCATTGTCTAGTTCAGTCTATAAGGTCACCAAAACAAAGGACAAATCTCAAGGTGAGCAAGTTTGTAACATGTTGACAACTAGTCACGAAGAAGGAACAATATCTCAACAACCATGCTGGATTTGGCATGAAAATATTTCAAAGAAATGTATATCAGACATGAATATACAACTTTAAAGTTTGGACCATCATCAAATTGTGAATCTATGGCCATCAAATACTTGGAAAATAGATTCAAAAGAAAGGTGGGTTTCACCCCAGTACAGAGTCAGTCCCAATCAATGAGCCATAACTCCTTCCACATAACAAATCAATCAAAACAGGTTTACAAGTGTTTAGAGAGGACATAGCCATACAAATTTCATGTTTTATACTTTATCAAAATCAGAACATAAGGCCATCAAAATATAAGAAAATAGAAGACTGAGATCATCTCTGTTCGGATTTGACCTAGTCCTACTAAAGGAGTCATATCTCCTCACATACACAAAATCAAGCAAAACTATTTCATACACATTTGTATGAGACATAAAACTACAACTTTCATATTTTGCACTTTCCACTAATTCCTCTTCTAGGGTTATGAAATCGTGGGTGCAAAATTTTGCTCTAACAGCAAAATCAACATAATCAACTCTTGTTCTCTTGGATTATAACTTCCATCCAAGAGCTCTACTTCAATTACTCCATAATTCTCACTAACCATGCATGATTAACATGTCATGAGAGGTTAATTTTAGGTAAGAAGAAGATGAATTAACTTACCTACTGTCCCAGAATTGAAAAACCTTAGGCAGCTCACTCTTCTCCCTCTCTTCTTGTTCTTCTTCTTCTTCTTCTTCCATTCTTTCTTTCTTCCTTAGCTCTCTCTTTGTTTCTGGTATAACTCACGGTTTTTCCTAAAAATCTGACCCTAATGGTATGTATTCTTATTTTAAATAAAACAAAAGATTGGGGCTGGTTTCCTATTAGTTGAATGTTAAAAGTTTTGCTTTTAGTCCCTCTTCTTCACTCCTTAAGCACCTTCATCCATCTCTTAATCCCTAAATGCTCCTTATACTTTTAATTAATCTCTAAAACACCATTATTTATGATACTATAATATGCACACAACATAAATCAATTTGCCATGCAACTATACAAACACTTCATATATGTTCAAGTGTCCCAAATATAACGGTGCAAGTGTCATTATCATGCTTCTACAAATCGCATGACTAAATGATCATTTATCCAATGCATATGTTCATATGGGGTTTCATATCATTTATGCAATGAATATGTTCATGTGATAATGTCAACGGAGGTGGATAGGGATGTTACACAATAACTTCACCTTTTAAAGAATTATTTTCTTTTTTCAAGGAATTAAAAAAGTATAAAGATTTAGAAAAATTTTCTAAGGATTTTTTGAGTTCTTCATTAGAAGACCTTAAGTCACTTACAAGATAATTTAATTTTTAAATTCATGCTCAAGTTTTAAATACTTTTTCTTGTAAGTTTTCATTTGAGATTTGTATTTTTTACATCTCAAGGTTAAAGCTTTAAGAAGCTCACATCCACATCATCTAATTCCTCATAATCATGATAAGTATGTGAAGAAGTACTTATCTCATTGAAGGAGTCCTCTTAAGCCATGAAGTATAGGTTGGCAACTTCATCATTATCTTCTTCTTCTTCACTTGACCTATCATCCCATGTAGCCTTGAAGATCTTCTTCTTCTCCTTGTCCCACTTTTTCTTCTTCTTGAGCTTAAGATAGTCGAATTTGATGTGACATTGTTTTCCATATTCATAACAAGTCACTTTTATTTTTCCTGTATTTGAAATTGGGAGATGCTCTTTTGAAGCTCCTCCTATCTTTCTTTCTCTTTATGAGCTCCTTGGTCATCCTCAAGAGCATAGCTAGTTCCTCTTCCTTCTTCATACTCTCATCATTATCACTAGAGGCAACTTCAACCTCCTTATCTTTGTTTAATGATTTGAGAACAAGAGACTTCTTTTTAACATTTTCATTTTTGTCTCATTGCTTTCTCATTTTCTTTATCTCCTCATCCTTCTTTAAGGCTAGCTCATGAGTGAGTAACTTGCCAATAAGGACATCCGTTTGCACCTTTCCAATCTCTAGATTGGATTCTCTAACACTAAATTTCTCAAGATGAAGAGATTTGAGAATTGTAGTGTTTACCTCATGGTTGGTGAGAATTCTTTCAAACTTTTTCATATTTATGACTATAGAGAGGAGTCTGTTTATCATATCGATGACATTTTTATTATCTTTCATCATGAAGAGCCCTAACTCTATCACATACATTTCGAGCCTACCTGATTTCATAAGTGTAATGCCTCTGTGATAGTTCTTTAATGCCTTTCATATCTTAAGGGCGATTAGGTAATGTTGAACTCTACTAATCTCCTCTCTTGATAAAGAGCTAAGAAGAATGGTCATTGCTCTATTGTTCTTTCTATTTGACTTTTTATGTGCTTCTATCCATTCTTTTCTTGGAATTAGTTCTTCACTACCATATACCACTTTGGTTTGAGGCTTTTATTCTTTCTATAATGTCCCACAAATCAACCACATCATTATCTAAATAGATCTCCATTTTATACTTCTAATAAGTATAATCGATTCCATCAAAGTAAGACTTAAGGTGAGTGCAGATTCCTTCTTGTGCCATGATCTTTTCAAACTCAATTAAGGCTTTGTTTGAGTTGAGACTCTGATACCACCTGTTAACCTTTGTACACTAAGAATGAATTAGTGGAAAATTTTAAATTTTGAAGGGAATGATTTATTAATAAAGAAATAGAAGAAATAAAAAAGAATAAAACACACTAAGTTTTATAGTGGTTCGAGAATTAACCAACTTTACATCCACTCCCCAATTCTTCTAATTAGGTATTTCACTAATATCCATTTAACCAACTTTACATCCACTCCCCAATTCTTCTAATTAGGTATTTCACTGATATCCATTAGTGTTTTAAAGCTCACACCTAGCTTTACAACTTGTGTTTTTACATAGGCTCACACACAACCTCACTAGTGTTCCATAAAGCGAACACTCAACCTATACAAGAGTTTTCTAAGGCTCACGTTAAAACCCAAACAAGAGTTTTCTATCTAAGGACTCGCTCTTAAACCTAAACCCAATGGTGTTTAATGCTCACATCAAACAATAATAACTCAATTATAAGAATTTAAGTGCTTAAAGTTTGAAATATAAATTTGTAAGTGTTTTGCTATAATGAATGTTATTCACTTACATTCAAGTCCATTTGGTAATGTATTTATAGGCTACAATCACCAAAGAGATGTTAACAATAAAACTATGTCCAAATCTCCAAAGTATGCTAGGCAAATCTTACATTTATTGCTTGTCAAATGAAATTCATGGTCGAGACATACATTTGCTATCGTGAGATTCACATAACCCCATTTTGTATCTAACAGCTAGTCCATATGGCATAAATCATTAGTTCTTTGAGAAAAATAGTTGTTATATCCCTTAAGCAATAATGAAAGTCGCAGTCTCTATTTTTCATCTTTGGACACAGTGCTCATCATGAAATCGTTTGCCTAAATGGAGATGTTGTTTCACCAAAATTGTTATCACTACTATGAATTTTGATGTTCCAATGGTTCTTTAGGATAGCTGGCATAATCTAATTGAAGATTTGATTTCCTCCAAGTGAATATAAAAGTCACGGTTGCAACTCTATACGTGACATGCACTGCAAAATTATCTGCATAATCTGTAATATAACAGTCGCTAACTTCTTCTTCATGACCGTAAATTACGATGTAAATTTTAATCTTTGAGATTAAGACTTCCATTCAAATTTCAAAGTGATCCTAGCTAAATATCTGCAAGATCAACACTTAAAATTTACATTAGAACCTTTCAATCTATATTATCAAAATTAAAAGAGAGTTTTAACTTAGGCTTTGCCAACCTAGTCCAACATCTTTGTTTTTGGTGGTAGAGTTCTTCAATGTTCGAGGGAAGTAGATTCTTTCTCTTGATCTTCTGATCTAATCGAGAAATTCTCCTCTACTAGCCGTGAAAGGAGTGTGGTACTGAGCCAAGCTACAACATTGGTCATTGGGGCTTGAGCATCTTCTTTTTTATCTGCCTCTGTGTCTGTCACTCCTAACCTTGGCTCAACCTCTTTCTTTATACTTTTTAGACGAGCTATGGGAGTAGGTTTGCAGGCTATCATCTAGGCAGATGAATCTGTTGCTCCTTTCCATTAGCTTATATAAATTTTTAGGTTCAACTCTTAGGGAATCAAGGAGTCCCTAGTTCCTGCAGTTTTAAATCATAACATTTATTGTCACCTTATGGTTAAGCTTATTTATCTGCATGGCCACCTTGTTGAACTTAGCCAATTAATCTTGTAAGGATTATCATTCTTCTCTAACTACTTTAAGCAAGTTGAAGGAAATCTTCACTTGAGGGATTAGTGATAAAAACCTAGTTGCGAAGCATTGGGAGAGCTGAGTGAAGCTGTGAATGGAGCCATAGGTTAGACTTGGTACCAGTCTTGCGTGACTCCTTCTAAGGTGGTGGGGAAGATCTTACACATCAAAGCGTTCTAGTAGTTAAAAAGTTATATTCTAGACTAAAATTAGTAAAAGGGTTTCTGAGATTGATCGTGCCATTATAATTATCAATCGGTGGCATTTTAAATTTGTAGGGGCACAAACTCAACTTTAATCTCTACGACTAAGAGGTTGTGTCCTAGGTGTGGTAGTTAAGAGCGAAATGTTCCTTACCTTGTGCTTGTCTGACAACTTTCATGACTTTTTTCTACAAGGTGTCTTCATTGCAGTAAGTACTTGTTGTTCATGTGGCTCGACTTTCTAGTGGCCTATATGAGGATTCTCCCACATCATTGCATGTTTTTGAGTACTTATTTCTGCAATCATTTGGTATCAAGTTTTCTACGTGCTCTGGTGGGGGGAGGCGGAGATAGGGATTGTCTCTAGTCAGTAGCCAAGCATGTTGAGGGTCTTAAGGGTTTCCTTTCCAATAGGGCTTACTCAAGTCTTTTAGTGTTGTTGCAAAGTATGCATGGGCAGTCGCCAGCCTGGAGGTGGCTTGAGGGTCATAACTTGAGCATTTTCGTGAGGCTAGCTGTTTGGTTTTCCACTATTGCGGGAGAGATGAAGGTGGCATATTCTTAAATGGGTGTGCTTTCTAAGATACCAAGTTAGTGTTTAGTTTGCGGGGTCTTGGGATTTTTAGGAGAAGTCATGGCTAATATTTGGGAGGTTTATTGTAGTAGGTCCATGCTCATCACACCAATGATGTTCATGGATTACTCTAGGGTGTTGGTTTAATCCGGTCTTCTTGAGTGATGGGAGTTGGCTTGGCTAGGTTACCTACAAGACAAATAGGATTACAGAAGGATCTGACTGTTGACTAAAAATCCACTCCAATGTTAAGTTAGTAGGGTTTGGTTAAGAGTAAATGTGAGTAGTTGTAAAAGAGTTAATGAGAGATACTTAAGACCTTTTATATAGTGGTACCTTGTTTTCCTATTTGGGGGAGTCTTGATCACTTTCAACTCAGGTGGTGTGGCTTTCTGATGAGGAAATGTTTGGTTCCTATGTGTTATGGGCAGAGTATGCAACAAAATTATTAAAGGATGGACAACATTTCTGCCATTTCCAACTATAACCCTATAATTGTGTTAGTTGAAAAAAAAATATAAATATAATGCAAAATTGTGGTGGAAATTAAAAACATTGATACTAATATTAAAATTTAATTCTATTTTTAAAATTGAAATTTGATCACGTGGAAGAAAATAAACAATGATCAACCCACAATTTAAATGCTTTACTTTTATTTTTGTTCCATACAAAAGATTAAAAATTATAAAAGAGGTTATAAAAGGGAAATTTTTTTGGTGATAAATTCTTCCATTTTACAATGAAATAAAATTATTTTTTCATTTAAAAAAAGGTTATCTTTTTATAATTTCAATCACTTAATAACAAAATTAATATTATTTTTATACTAAAAATTGAATTTAGTTACATCTCAATTAAAATAAATATTTTAATTCAATTAAATATATAATTTCAAGCAATTAAATTTTTAATTGGGTAAATGATGGATATAAGTTAAATAGGGTTAAGTGGGTATGGGTATTCATATAAATATTAAATGGATCATAAATAGGTAAAAGGGTTATCTATCACCTTACCCATTTTGACACTACCCCTACTCACCCTAACCCACCCATTTACCACCGACACTTTTGACTAATCCATAATAAAATATAGGCATAAATAACTAATTATACTTATCCAACTGAGGCTTTTGCTTCTCTACACTTGAGTGCATCTTCTTCAACTACATTCCTCTATCACACTTCCCCTCAAGATGTGCATAAATGTTGCAAATGCTCATCTTGTTTATGAGGTAGCTAAAGTGTTTAGGATGTAGGGACTTTAGTAAATATATCTGCCACCTGATCCGATATTCTAACATAACAGTCTCAATTTCATTAGCTTGTAGCTTTTCCCTCACAAAATGGTAGTCCAATTCAATATGTTTAGTCCTCTCATTGAAGATTGGATCTTTTGCTATGTGGATTGCTAAAATGTTATCATAATAAAGCAATGTAGGCAACTTATAAGGAACTTTAAAATCTTTAAGAAAATAGTTAACCACACTAATTCACATAGGACAGTAGCCATAGACCCATATTCTGCCTTTAAAGAACTTCTTGATACTATACTTTATTGCTTTAATTTCTAGCTCACCAAAGAATTACTAAGAAACACATAATACCCTGTAAGTGATCTTTTAGTTTCTTTATATGAACTTCAATCATTATCAGAATATGCTTTGAGCTGTAAATTAGTGCTACGTATAAAGAATATCCCTTGATCTAGAGCAATCTTTAAGTATCTCAATACTTTCATTGTTGCATTAAAGTAAACCTTAGATGGTTTATCCATAAACTTAGATAAAATGTGTATTGGTTACACTATGTCTGGCTTGGATAAGGTCAAGTACATTAATTTCCCAACCAATTACCTGTACTTGTAAGGTTCTTTGACCAATCCATCTATTGTATGAACTAACATGTGATTTACTTTAATTGGAATGGCAAAAGCTTTTACTACTAACACTCCATATTCCTTAAGCCACTCTAAGGTATATTTTCTTCGACTTTATGTAATGCCTTCGATCGACCTTGCAACTTCTAAACCCAAAAAATACTTGAGTTATCCTAAATCTCTAAGGTTGAAGTTCTTTTCTAAGAGATGTTTGACCTTTTTAATTTGTAATTAATTATTGCTTGCTATAGCAATGTCATCAATATACACAAGCAAAGCAACAAGACCATTCTCATCTTCTCTTGTAAATAAGGAATAATAAGCTTTAGATTGCACGAAACCATTACTAAGAAGACAATGTGAAAACTTTAAATTTCATTACCTTATGTTTGTTTTAGCCCATATAGTGACTTGATTAGCTTTTACCAATGTACCATTAGTTTCGCTGCTACTCTCTATCTAAAACTAATATCTAAGTGGTAATTTCATGTAAACCTCCTCATAAAAATCTCCATTCAAGAATGCATTATTAATGTCAAGTTGAGCTAAGTGCTAACCTTGAGTAATAACAAGAGCTAAAAACACTCTCATAGTAGTATGCTTAACAATAGGGCTAAATGTTTCCTCATCGTTAAAACCATACTGTTAGGTGTATCCCTTGGCCACTAGCCTATCTTTATACTTGTCAAAAGAGCCATTTGGATTACATTTAGTTTTAAATATCCATTTTCATCTAATAGTGTTGGACTAGGGTAGTTAGCCCAAGTCTTGGAACTTTTTTTATCTTGACAAAGGAGATTGATCATGTATAATATTTCAAATTAGTGTTATTTTGTAGCCTTTAGTTTTTATCTAAAGTTGGAAGTTGGATGAAGCTCAAAATTCCTCAAGTATGAAAAATAACTTCTAAATTGCGACCACTACTTTGTATTCGTGACCACAATATGTGAAGAAGCATTGTTAGAAAGCAAACAGGCGAAATCGCAGAGCCATTCTCAGCCGCGATTCATCTAAATGAATGAGTCCAAAACTGACAGACAAAATCATGGTGTGTGTCACGCCCTAGTCGCGACCGTGAATTTCGAAGTGACTCAAAAGGGAAGCAAGTCCAAAGTCACAGCATGACACGTGTTCCAGCAGATCGTTGGAAGTCAAATGTTATGGAGGCATTTTGTTGGTAGCGACCGTGAATTGTGAAGAAGAATATAACCATTTTTTGGCAAATGAATTTGCATCCTCTATCACCTACTATACAAGAAAGCTCGCAACCACAACTTCTAAAAGTAGATAAAAAAGCAACGACTATATTTTCCTGGTGAACTAATCAAAAGTTGCCACGTGGACTAACCGTTAGACACAAACGAGATTTTCTTTCAGAAATTTGGATTTCACGACCGCTAATGAGTAGTAACGACCGCAAATTGAGACTGTTAAACATTTAATACAGAATCTGTCAAGCATTTAATGCAGAATCTGTCAAGCATGTCTCAAAGATTTGATGAGCTATGATCTGCAACGTCTCTTTGGTGAGGTTTGGGTATAAATACTCCACCATGAATAAGGTTGCTAAGAAATTTATGATAAGAAATTAAAGCTCGCAATCTTTGCTACTCATTTTCTTCAATTTTCTTTATGAAATTGTAAGTGTTAAGTGTGAGCATTAAACACTAAGTTGTAAGATTGTAGTGTTAGCCTGTAAAAACACTTCAAGAAAGGTTTAAGTGTAAGCCTAGTGAAACACATGAGTGAGGTTGTGTGTTAGCCTAAAAACACATTATTGTAAGGTTGTGTGTGAGCCATCAAAACACCTTGAGCTTGAAAACACCTTGAGATAGTGAAATACCCAATTGGTAGATTGGGGAGTGGACGTAGAGTCGATTATACTCGAACCACTATAAATCGTTGCCTCAATTTTACTCATTCTTCTTCCCCTTTTCTTTCTCTTTTAAATTTTATACACCAATTCAACCACCCCCCCCCCCCCCCCCTTCTTGGTGTCAAAGGACAACAAATAGGGTTCTTGTCAACAGGCAATGACACAATAGTCCATATGCCATTTGCTGTAAGAGCTTCCAATTTAGCATTAATGGCTGCAAGCCAATGCTAATGCTTAATAGTTTATACAAATGTTATGGAGTCAATGGTAGAAGATATTGTAAAAAGAAAAGTTTTGGTAAGAAAGAGATAATTAGGAATAAGATAGGAAATGAGAAAGAGGATATGAAATAATAGAATGTGTGGAAAAAAGATTATGATGTTAATCTTGAAGATAAGTAGGAGTTTTAATAATTATAGTATTTCTTTTAGGTTAGAGAATAAATGAAGAATTTTGAATTGGTAAAGAAGGATGAGTATGTGGAGTTTAATCATATATGGCATGTGGTAGTGAAGAAGTGATATTGTGTTATGTATCAAGTGAATGAGTGACATTATGATGTGTAGAAAGTGATAAAGTTTTCTGTGAATATAATGCATCTGATAAATTTGTGTGGTTAACTAGCAATGAAATAGAAGGAGTTGGATGAGACTTTAAGTGTGCTAATGAATGAGGGAATGAAAGGTCACAGGTAGGAGGAATAGGAATAGTAGATGATGTTGGTACTGTAGTAGAAAGAGGAGAAGAATTATGAAAAGGAAAAATTTCTTCATGAAATTGAAGATCTCTATATTTGAAAGTTGTGTGATTATCTAAATCGTACAATTTATATCCTTTGATTCTAGGAGGATATCTAATGAATATAGATTTTTTAACTTTGTTAAACTTGGTTCTATGAAATTTAAGGTTAGCAGCACAACATAGGCAACCAAATGCTCTAAAAAATTCATAAGAAGGAACTTTATCAAATAAGAGTTCAAAAGGTATTTTGTTCTGGAGATGACTTGAAGGTGTTCTATTGATTATGAAAATAGTAGTCAAAAACAACATCACCCCTAAACTTTAAGGGAAGATTAACATGCAACGATAATGTCCTAGCCACATTTAAGATATGTTGATGTTTCCTTTTAGTAGTGCCATTCTGCTGAGGGGTATAAGAACATGATGTCTGATGTACAATTTCTCGATATTGATAGAAAGTATGCAGTTGGAATTCAACTCCCTGATCAGTTTTTTTTAATGATTTTAGGACATTTGTGAAATTGAGTTTGAACTAATTGATAGAAATATTGAATCCATTGAGAAGTATCAGCTTTATGTTTCATAAGAAAACCCAAAAACATTTAGAACATTCATCAACACTTGTAAGAAAGTAATGATTTTTATTAACATTAGCCTGAAAGTATAGCCCTCAAACATCCATATGTACAGGATTAAAGACATTATTGACAAAATCAATAGACTTAGGAAATGGTAGCCTTTTTAGATTTGCCTTTCGGCAAGCTATACAAGTTCTTTATTAGGTTTATTTACATCAGATAAGAGATGATTTAAGGAAGGAAACTTAGAAATGTCAATTTGTCCTAGCCTGTGATGCCATAGTTCATGAGAAATAGCATTAACATGGAATCAATTGACTGAAGCAGATTGAGAAGTAACAAAGGAAATTTGGAAGAAGTATAATCCTTGACATGCTTTAGCAAGACCAATCATTTTCTGATAAGAAAGGGCCTAAATGAAATAGTATTGTTAAAGAAAAATGAAGTTAGTATTCTTATCAAAAGTTATCTGGCTCAGTGAAACTAAATTAAAAGTAAAGGTAGGAATGTATAACACATTATGTAAAATGATAGAAACATTATGAAACACAGTACCAATGTGAGTAACAATGGCGTCCATACCATTCGAAAGAGAAACATAACAATTATGAACTAGATGAAATGAAGAAACAAAAATATATGGAAGATGTTTACAGATTTTTGGATCTCACCCAAAAAAAAATACAATGAGCTTTCAAGGAAGGGCTTGGGAATTGATCCATCAATGAATCCTTGTTTATTATGAATGAATATAACTAGCATAAAAGACCTTTTCTAGGAAGCAAAGTTCATTGAAGTTAATTCTAGAGTCATTACAACTGAGCTATGATTATCCGCATGGTGAATGAAATACAGAGAAGTAGCATCCTCTAAATCATTTTGTGAAGTATTACTTATTTTTTAAGGAGTATGAGTAGCATTAAGATTTGCCATTAATGAATAAAGGAAGAAGAAATTGTAAACATAAATCAAGAGGAAGAAGAAGAAGAGGAATGACGAGAAAAACTTGAAATCTTTCTAGTGCTATAATGCCATATTAAAAGTAAGAATTGAAGAAATCTTATTGAAAAATGAAATCATATTTAGCTAAGTACAAAGAGAAAGCTTTTATATAATGAAGAGATTACTAACTAATTAATCTAGCTCAACTCAAGCTTATAACTAATCCATAACTCATTATAAATATAACTAACTAATTATCCTTATCCAATTGAGGCTTTTGCTTCTCTACACTTGAGTACATCTTCTTCAGCTACACTCCTCTATTTACAAATGCTTTAATATTTTCTTTGGTTTCCAAGGATACCTTAATTCTCTTATTCAAAATCTAATGCCATAAAACAATAATCTAAAGCCTAGCATCATTTCAATGATCCAACTTACCAAAACTAAAATAAGTCCCTTTAACAAGTCCCAAGCAGTCAGATTCAAAACAAAGAACAACTATGAACGATGAAGATATGATTATCACATAGTATTAGAAATACCAATCAAACCAACTATTCCCCTTGAATCAATAAGCTCGTGCACATATGATCTAACAAACTCCAAACTAAAATCTAAGATCCATAATCCAAGAACGAAATGTGACCGATATCATATCATACAAAGCGAGAAGATCTTATATATCACAGATCAAAATAGTAGATATGGAAGAAAACAACTAAAGGAATCACATCATAAGCCCCAAACCAAAAGAGGAATAACATTATGGAGGGTCTTGCCACATTCAACGATGTAACCAACAGTTAAGATCATGAACTTTGTGCTAGCAAGTGGTATTTATGGACAGGAAGGATAGAATTAGAAGACTAGGATTGAGTTTTGAATTGTGGACATGGCTGGTTAGGATTTATTCTAATCACAGAGGCTGTTAGTTATTGACGCATTTCTTTGTTCCGTGGCAGTGAACTGCTGATTAGCTTATCTTGTATGTCTTTTTTGGGTCATCCCAAAAATAGAAAAAGTTGAACGAATAGCTACCAGTTAAATTATTATATATATGAAATTTTTTAAAAAATTAAGTAGTACTTTATAATTTTTTATTAACTTATATCTAAATTATATTATATAATATTTTTTTTGTTAAATTTACTGTGAACTCAATTCATAAAGAATTTTTCTATTACAAATTATATTTTCTAGTAAAATACTAAAATCCTTGAATTTTATTTTACTTTATTCCCTTAGTTTTTAAAATTTATTATAAAATCATTGTATTTTGATACAATTAATTTACAAATTTTTCTGTATATTATTTCATTAAATTTTATATAAATTAACCATAATATCTTCAAATTCATTTTAAATTTTATATATTTCTAATCAACTTATATAGATAGAATAAAACTCACACATGATTACTAAAGTGTAATGCGCGAAGGGTGATTTTGCAATTTTGAGGTGCATTCAGATTTTTCGGTCATTTGGAGTTGATTCAATTGGAAGGGGTATTCTTGAAATTTTCTTTGTTTCTCGGGCTTTAGGCCTAGTTCTAGATCAGCCATGCAAGTGACATCACATCTAGTTTCATGTAAGTTGAAACGTCATTGCTTGCTAATCGCCCTCGACCTAATGCCCTACTCCTTTTTATTTGTCCAAAACGACACCGTTACAAAATCTCTTATCATATACAGTGTTTGGTTCCAGTGCATTGGAAACAACACGTTCATTTTAAGCAATCACTGCTTAATCCGTTACTCAGACATCTAGATAAATTATTATAACAATAATTTTAAAGCACGGTTTTATCATTTTTTAACTCAAACACTAAAATAAGTTAATACAGTAATTATTATAAGGCATGGTTACAAGATAGCTAAGCTAAAAATCTATTATTTATAAGCATAGCCATGCCTTGGCAAAATAGGTTACTGAATCAAGTCACTTTAAGGTGTGTATAGTTAACCACTTAAGTGATAGAACAACTTTATAAAATTATATGACAAAAAAATCATTGTATATATCAAAGAGAAAAAAAAAAAAGTACACATACATAAACAGATTGATCAAACCTTGATTAGACAACTAAGTTCAGAAAAATATAAATAAATGTCTAGCACTTAATTAAAAAATCAACTTATATTTTTATATAAATAGAATAAAGTTTTACTTAGGATTACTTGCTCACCCATAAAATAACTAGCAAATTATATATAACAATAGGGGTAAGATTATTTACATAAATAAACTGA
The DNA here is from genome assembly GCA_949677035.1 of Omphalea diandra. NCBI lineage: Eukaryota > Viridiplantae > Streptophyta > Magnoliopsida > Malpighiales > Euphorbiaceae > Omphalea > Omphalea diandra. Next base: position 48,874 of record CATIWR010239480.1, on the reverse strand, counting down.
TCAATCAATTACATAGCATGTTAATTGAGCATGGATTAATTAGACAATCAACTTCGAAAATAACCTAATCAATTAAGCTATTTCTTGCTCAGCCAATGAGTTGCAAAAAAATAAACATAAAAAATGTGTTGATTTAATTTCAAGACAAGATTTTTTTTCTCTATTTCAATATTCAACATTTACTTTATTCATATACAATAATCATGAAGCAAATTACTTACTTTTTCGTCGTTATATAATCTCTATCTTTTCATAGGCAGTGACTATTTTTTGCCATATTATGGATTGTCTGCTAAAGAATGGTAAAGTAAACAAAGTTAAAATCAATATATATTATTAATTTCAATCTCAAAATTAATTTTAAATAATTATTTATCGTTTATCAAACAATTATGTATAACATTGACACATATCATTATTTTATGTTATGTAACATAAAATTACTATATTAAAAAATTTTAAATAAAAAATTAGAAACATTCATTGCCATGTAAAAAAATATTTTCTAAATAAAAAATTAAAAAATCTAAACTATAAAATTTTAAACAGGAAGCTAAAACCATATAAAAGAAATTTTTAAATAGGAAATTAGAAAAATCTAAAAAGTAAGAATTCTAAATAATTTCTAAATAAAAAATTAGAGAAACCTAAAAAGTAAAAAATAATTTAAACAAGAAACTAAAATTAAAACTAATTTTATTTATCATTCAAAATTGTGAGAATATAATTTTTTATTACAATTATTTCACACACATATATACAACTTATAATTATTTATTAATTTTATTTTTGACTATGAAATACTTATATTATTTGTTTGATTGATTATCAAGAATATATTTCATTTAAATTTAATAATTTTTTTTAAAAATTGTATTATATAAGATTGAAAGTATGATTTAATAAATAATTCTTTATTACAATTACTTTTATACACAATTATAAATTTTAAGAGATTTATTTAATAATTTTATTTACTTTATAATAACTTGTTATATAATAATAATTAATCATTTAATTAATTATTTAATTATTTAATAAAAATAAATATTGAATTTATTATTATAATCATTCCATGTAATGTAACTAATATATTTTAATATCCATTGGCCTCAAACATTGACTAACGCTTCTTGGAAATATAAAACTTGGCACACAGTATAACTCAATGTTATATTAATGTAAGTGCAACAAAAGGCAACAAGCAATATTATTTTTTAGATAACTTAGTTAGTTGTTGATCTGATGACTAATGCTAGAAACAAAGTTTGGATTTATTTGTTTAGACTAACTAAAAAAAGTGTCTTGATTATATTTATGATCAACGAATGAAGAGAGTGTTCTTCATCGTCTTTTGTGTAAAGACCATTGGGTAGATATATCGCTTTACTTCTATTTTTTAAAATAAATATCTTGCATTAACTCACACAAACCACTATATTTATTTTTGTCTTCTTTGTTATGGTTCATTTTCTGCTTTTTGTTGTTTCTATTAATGGAGCATTTATATTCTTAATTTGTTGTAATTGTTATGAGCTCCAAATGTTCATTATTGCCCTTACAAATATGCAAGACTAAACAATTAATTTCAACTAAGATATCGTCTTTAGGAACATCCCTTTGAGGTTACTTTTTCTCATCTAGATACATGTTTTTTACCATTTAGTTTTTAACAACAATGATGTACATGTTGAATTCTAACTCGTAGCCTTCAATCATACATACTATTCACCTATTACAAAATGAATGAACCAGGCTCTGATACCAAATTTACACACACATAAAATACAACTATGGCTATGACAGCAACAACAGACTAACAAGTCTTTAAATAGCGCCACTGTGCCCTTAGTACTTTATGCATAGAAAATTAATAGCAGAACTATTTTGCTTCTTAGGATGGTAAAAGAAGAATAATAGTAATCATGTTGGCTATAAGCAAGAGAATTTTAGAAACTCATAGTTTATTTCAAACAAAGGCAGTTTCTATCAAAGGGTTTTTACTACCTTGAATATAAACTAGCTCCTTTTTTTATAGGAGAGGAGAGCAAATGTAAGTTGGACATATCCAATTTGGCAAAGCACTAACAGTACAATAATTATAAATTTTACCGCTCAAACCATATATCATAGTACAATTATTGTACAACACACCCTACTAACTTTACTTTATTTGTTGATGGGCTCGTGAGATAGGGACAGATTCATATTTTTGTAATCGGAGTCATCACTGTCACTACCAACAAATTTCTTTTTACTCACCTCGTGATACATGTACTCATATTTCATGTAATAATCATATAGCTCAAATGGATCTTGGGAATTTGGTTTAGGAATAAAATCCCTTGGGAATCTAGTTTAGGAATAAAATCCCTTTCCGTCGAATCATTTTAGAGGCATTGCTTTGATAACTCACCCTATATGCTACTGTCATTTAAAAGGCTCTGGTGATATTCAGCTGACAAAGTATCCCAATGAGCATCTTTTGCCAGAAAGGGTCATATCTCTTTAAGAATTATTTTGTTTTGGCCATACATGAATCTTTGGAAGTCCCTGAATTGCTCATGGTTGTCTAGGTCATCAGCTTATAATGAGAATTGGTTCTTCTTATAAATGTGAAAACAAGTCATGGGCCTTGGTGTGGTTCAGGCAAGTCCAACTAGACAAGGCCTATGAAGAGTATAAACTACTCTTTTATGAAAGGTTGTCTGAGGTTCATAGTATTGATATTTGGACTGAGTATAATCGATCCATCTGTTCAGAGGTTCGAACCATTATAGGAAAGTGACCATATGAGGATTTTTCCTTGATCCATTTTGAACCTCTGTTAGGTAGGACCATAAATGATATGGACGTATCTCGACTGATATGGTTTATAGATGGCAGAAGTACCATAGGAAAGTTAGCAATTCTTCAGGTCAAGTCCGAGATCCCTCATTAGCTATAGAGAAGTCTAAGAAGGTATAGACTTTCAGGAAGGGATAAGCTGGGTAAAACCCAAAAATATCCATGAAAATTGGACCGTATGTCTTCAAGATAAGGGATTGGTAGATAAATAATTATTCCATTGCGACCTTTGTTATTCTTGAATAGGTCGTGGGCAATTGAATCTCAGGAGGAACTCTTATTGTCAAGTATGGTTATGGTGGTGTGGATGATGAGGATGATAAGGCCATTAGGATTAGAGAAATTATTTTTTCCTTATGAATCAAGGAGATTGATTGTGGTTTAGATAAGAAATCCGAAATGAGGGTTGCATCTCCTTTTATATGCTTGACATCAAAATTGTACTTACTGAACCAATATTTCCACCTAAGCAACTGAGGATATGGCACATTTCTTCCCTTGAACATAGCATTTTTGGAAAAGATGAACAATCCATGAGGACTGTGAATTGATGTCCAATCAAATGGAATTTAAATTTTTTTATTCCATATTTTACTGCTAAGATTTCCTTGAAGGTGAAATAGTAGTAGATTTCTAACTCTTTGAATCGTCCACTTGCATGAGCACATATTTGTTTTTCATTGTCCTTTTTTTTTTAAAGTATTGCTCCCCAATAATAGTCACTAGCATCTATCTGCAATACTCTTTTCCTTGTTGAGGGAATCTGCAGAGGTGGCAAGTGCTACATCTCTTCTTTTAATCTTTTGACTGTCTTTGTTTAGATGGAATTCCACTGTGAAGGATTCTTTTTCAGCATTTGTCATAGTGAATTTGCTTTCTTGGTGAAGTGGGGGACAAAGCCTCTAAGAAAATTTGCAATTCCCAAGAATTGTTGTACCTGTTGTTATGTGAGGTCTTTGTCAGGAAACTTTAGCAACTCAGTGGCAATGTGCAGTCCAAGCTTGTACTGACCATCGTTGAATGACATCCTAAGAAACTCAACTTCCTCCTTAGCCACTTGCATTTTTATGGGTGAAAGCATCCATAAACTGTGATAGAATCATTTAATGAGAATCTTTATCTTTGGAAAAGATCAACACATCATCAATGTAGATTAAGGCACTGTGAAGGATAGGCTCGTGGATCTTAATCATTACCTTTTGGAAAAGCGATCGGGATACCTTAAGATCGAATGACATCATAGTCCACTGATAATGTTTGTTGGGAATGTAAAAAGTTGTCTTTGAACGATCTTTAGGTTTGATTCCTAGCTGCTAGAACCTTACTTTCAAATCAAATTTAGAGAAGTACCTTCCCTATGAGAGATGAACAAACAGTGAAAAAATCTTGTGGAGAGAGAATTTGTCATCTTTTAAAAAATGATTTAAGGGCTGGTAATCAATGACAAACCTCTTTTTCCCCCCAACTTGTTCAGATCTTTTATTGACATAAAATGTCTGACAAGCCCAATCAGAATTAGTGGGTTCAATAATCTTTTGGTCCAATAATTGGAAACATTATTGATAGGCTAGGCTCAAGTCTTTAGGACTCATTCTTAGATGGGTTGCTTTTGTTGGGTTAATAACTTCATTTAGTTTAAAGGGTAGGCTAATGAAGAAGTATGGGTTGGTCCATAGAGGTTTTGGATATTTGGCTAGAAATTTTGTATGGCTTTTAGCACAATAATGGGTTTAAAGGTCTTGATGTATATTGGAAAAGATTGGGGAGATTTCGGCTAAAAGTGTCTTCTGGGCTAGGAATAAAGAGTTAATTGTGGTATAAGGCTAAAAGTAATTTTTGAGCTTAAGATCTTTGGGTAGGACCCTTAGTTTTGACAACTTCCAGTACAGATTAAACCCAACTACAAGATTTTTGTCTAGCAAAGACGACCCAAGTAGTTTTGTGTGGACTTTGCAACCAAGAAAAAACTCAATAGTTATAGGTTTTACTGTTATTAGGCTTGTATGAAAAATCTATCAATTTGTGACCTTTAAGTATTTTTTATGAGGATTCCAAAACTTCAAAGGGAGTACTTTGGATTGAGCATGGGGAGATGGGCTCCTGTATCGATAAAGGTCGCTTCCTTAATGAGTTTTGAGAATTTTTCTAACAAAATGTGGAAAAATGCCAGGGGAATTGGATGTGCTTCTTCAACCTCAAATTGATTTAAAATTTCCATAGGATAGCTCGAAAAGGGAATCATAGCATTACAGAGAGGCATTAATTGAATGTGTCTTTCATATTCGAATTCCTCATCGGAGGATGAACAATCTCAAATTATAAAGACTGTTTCTGCAGAAGCTTCCTCTTCTATGGAGAATAAAGATTCAATGTCTACATTTTCCAAATCTATTACTGTAGAGATTTGGATCTGCTCTATCATCTTAGCTGCTTGCTTGGACTTGTTAGGATAATTTTTTGCAAAATGCCTTTTCTTTCCACACAAATAACACCTATTTGTCTTCCTTTTACCCTGTACTTTTTTTTTTTTTGAAAAATCTCCATTTTTTTCCTTGAAGATGACCCGTTAGACCTTTTTACTTTAAAATAGTGTTTTTTCTCCTTCGTAGGGCAGTAACAGTTTTTCTCTTCACCGCTGCACTTGATAAACAGGTCTGATCTTTTGCATGACTTTTTTAGCTGGGGATTCTTTAATCTATCTAACATCTGAAGAATGAGCTTCCTTTGATCATAAAGCTTTTTAAGTCTTTAAATCATCAGTTGATATATTTCTCCAAAGGACAAATCATTACAAATTTTTCTCTTTATCTAATAATTTGGTGCATGGGTGATGCTAATAACTTCATGAGTGAAGCTATAAATGCCTATTTTAAATCAAGATTTGCCCAACCTCCTAACTAATAATACCTTTTAGACATCTTTTGATAATAGAGATCTAAATCTTTCTTTAATAGAGAACAATACCTCATATTACATAATTCTTTTTGAGTAATATAAGTAAAATCCTGAGGTTTTCCTACGAACTCACTATAAAGCATCCCTAAAAACTCTGATGCTCTAGGACGTTACACCAATCTTAGCTTTGAATGCTCATCATATGCCATGTACCAATCCTGCATTTTTCTCATTATCCTTATTAAGAACTCTTCTAAAACTATTCTTAGGACTGCTTTTGGTTTTTTTATCTGAGAGTCAATCCAAGCTTTGAATTCATAGAACTTGTCCCTACAGAACTTTGGACTGATATTATTAAGCGAAAACCAAGGCCCTCCATTACTATAAGAAGGCGGTATGTCCAGGCTAGGATAGGAAGTGTCCATGTCATCAGGTGGGTCAACTGTATAAGGAGGATTGGTTATGGATTCTCTAGTTTAGCGCATAACCATGAATTGGATTAGAACTTATTCCTCTTCATCTTATCTTTTGTTGACTAATCCTCTTTTTCAAGAGAGTCCAACTTCGAGGATTAAGAAGAGAATTCTCCACTTTGAGATTTCACCATTGAGAAGGATGGGATAGAGGTGGTGGCTTTTTATAGGTAAGACATAAGGGAATTAATCATCTGAGCTTTTGGCAGTTTGTCTTTTTTGGGTAATGGTTTTTCAACAAATTCAGCTGATAAGATTATGTGCATGAAGTATCTAGGATTTTTTTTGGCTCAAGGTTTAATGGAAACTTTCATGATCTTAATTTCTTATGGAAAAGATCTATAGAGAGTCCAAGGTATTCAAGCTTTGTGGCAGTTGGTGCATGGATTATGGGAGCTTCCAAGGCATAAGATGAAGATACAAGTATTTCAAAGGGATCATGAAGGGTATGTTTTGGTAAGGTTTGTTGTGAAGCTTTGAAATCCTTCTCAATCCTTGATCTTTCAGCTTTTGAATTTTTGCTCCCTTCCTCCTAATTTCATCAGTTTGGGCTCTCTAATCTACTAGCTTCATTACCTCTTTGTGTTTCTCCTCAATCTAGATTTGAAGCCTCATACTTTTTCATAAACATCGTTCTAATGATCTGCAATCCTGTGATCAATCTGCTGGACTTACAATGAGACTTGTTCTACCTTAGATTCTATATTTTTAAGGATTTTATTTTTGTACTTGGGCATTATTTGATTGCCAATTCAAAACAACTTATGCTAGAGTGACACTCAAGGGTTGACCTTTCGAATATGTACTTGTTAGATTTTTTATGTCTGCCATGGTCCTGATTTGGGTATTAAGGTTGGTCTGGTCTAGTAAAGGTGGAAAGTCATTATTTGAGAAAGGTTATTAGCACATACATATCTGTAGCAATGGTTGGATATAGGATGTTAGTGGAGTAGGTAAAGAGGGACTTAATTCTTTCTTTATCCATTTAAGAGCTTGTTTGTAACAAGGTAATGGTTTTTTAGGTTGAGGTTCTATTTTAGACTGAGGAGGTATGTAGGTATCTAGTGATGGCTGTTGTGTTATTGGGCTTGGACCATATTTGACCAAATAGTCATATTTTCCTAATGGTTGTCCCAACAGGCCAACTAATGGGTCTCCATCATTGAATCTTCTCTTCAGACTTTCTTCAAAGCATCTTTCTTTTTTCTTTCTTATCCTTTTTGACTGGTCATTAACATCTTCCCAGTCCTAAAGATAGTATATACATTCACATTCATTAAAGAAATAGTGTTCATCCCTTTCAAAGGGATATACTGGAGTTCCATCAGTCATGAAGTAGACTATTGGCATGCCAACTTCTGGTTTATATGGGGTCATTATGAATTGTGTTGAGAATACTAGTGAATTGGTGGACAAGGAGGATGTCTTTTCAAACTTAATTTCTACTGTCATGTTAGCTTTTTTGTAGTAGACCGGTTCAATGGAATGAACTGGCTGGGTATTTTCATCTATCTTTTCATAACTAGTGACTTATTTTTTTGGGAGTAGCTGAAGAAGTTCACTTCTTGTGATCTACCTTAGGATATGAATGCAAGTGAGAGCATTTTGTACATTTGCCACAATCAACAATGCATCATTTTCATGAAGAGAAAGATCTTTAGTATGGTTATGAATTCTATAAATCATCTGGTAGTTGAGAGTAGCCGTTGTAGTTGTATTTGAACCTTTAATGCACTTAAAACATGAAGATCCCTTAGAGACAAATTGAAATTAGGATGGAAAGTGACCATGACAAATCCAATATTTAGAGATGTTTTTATAGTCCCTATGATAACATGTTGATATTCTAGGTCCTTGTTATCCAATAAATCAATTCTGACAAAAGCAGGCAAACCTTTCCTCCCATGGTAACTCATTGCTAGCCTTATTGCACCAAAATGGATATAGGTATAACCCTGACTTATCATTGTTGTATGAATTCTGGAGGAATTTTAAAACAAATGAACTGTTCTTCTCTTGTGGCTTGGATAAAACTTTGATCAAAACTGGAGAACTGAACATACTCCTTAATGACTTTAGGAGATTGTTTAATCAAAGTTCTGATCAAATGGGTCCACGAGTTTTTATTTTTTTTAAAAGGCATCATATGGATTAAGGAAGGAGATATTGGTGTCTTGTATCTTTTGGTTATCTAGTGAATAACTTAGCTCATATAAGTAGTCCATCTTAGAAGAAGATGATCTTCTAAAGATAGGTGGTGGAGGAATAGTAACTATTAATGGTACTGTAGGAGCGATTTATGAGGAAGACGAAGTGTCTGTGGAAGGAGTAGTAACCTTTAGCAACAAGTCTGGCTTTATATATTTCAACATATATATTTCAACATTGCCTTTAGAGTCACGTTTTGTCTTAAAGATCCACTTACACCTAACTCTTTTATAATGTTTTGGCAATTTAATAAGATCCTAGACATTATCTTCCTTCATGGATTTTAACTTATTTTCCATAGCATTAATCCATTTATTTGACTCAACACTTGTTATGGCTTTATTGATTCCAATATCAAAAACTGACTCTTGCAAATATACTATATAATCATCCAAAATAGTGAATATCTTTTCTTTTTGAGATCTTCTAAATGTTATTCCTTATGGTTCACTTACATCAGACATATGTGAGTTAGCTACTTGATGGGATTGTCTTTATTCAAATATTATTTAGCGTTATCAACATGGCCTTCAACACCATAAATAATATTTAGCATAATAATGGATGAAGGAACATTCATATGTGAAGGAATATTTACTATAGTTTCCTTTATCTCTATACAATATCGTTCATCACTCCCATTAACATCACCCCCATTAACATCACCATTCTCAATAAATTTTGCATTTTCAATTTCCACAATTCTCGAACTATGCATAAGATAATAAATTTGTATCCTTTAGATTTCTCTAAGTAACTAATAAGGTAACTGAAAACATATATATTATCAAATGCCTTATAAAAGGATACTGTATGATACTTGCCCTTCATTAGGTCAACTCATAATTCCTAAGATGAAGACCCAAACAAGAAGAACCAAACATGAAGGACCGAACATGAAAAGAATCGAATGAGTAAGGAATGAACAAAAGTAATCTAACTCACATCCAAACGTTTGAACAAATACATTGTTTAAAATTTCCATAAAATGATAAAAGTCTAACGTTCAAATAAGGTTGTTACACAATATACTTTTCTTTGAGTTTTATAGGAAAATAAAGATAAAGCTAATAGAGATTATGTTTGGCATGTCTGAAAAAGATCCAGAAAGAGTCAAGGTATATATATTCATCATCTTTATAAAATCAAGGTACGTTGCTTTAGGGTTTTATTCATTGTTTAATCACATTCACAAGCTCTCATTTTTTATAATAATCCTCAAAAACCTCTTATAACTTAAGCATCAAAGTGACTATGGAAAACGTAGTCCCCCTTTAGCTTACGTTTGCTTGTCTTTTATAGATCATTATTCCTTTTAAAGATCAAAGAGCCATTAATTGGCATTATCTGTGAGAATTTTTTTCATTATTTGATCACTCATTTCCTTCAAATTTCCCTCATTTATTACTCAAAACACTTTGTTTATAAGCTTTACTCTTTGATCTCAAAGGAAATATGGTTGATCACTGTAGAAATGCACCACACCCCTCCTAAGAGGAGGAAAACTCTCAAGAATGCACACCGTCCGACCACCTCCACCAACCATGTGGCTTAAGCGGTAACTATTGCTGTTGAAAATGCCTTAAGTCATTATCAGGAAGCCTTGACAAGAACCATGAAAATAGCCTTAGACTCCTTTAACATACATATTACTAGGGCCTTGAATGAAAATATTGTAGCAGTTAACCCCATAACATTGGCTAAGGACCCTTAAATGGAACAACCTCCCCTACAAATAAACCCACAAGGATCAAGGACCACCTTCAAGATAATATGATCGAGACATTAGCTGAGGATAAGGAAAAGCCTAAAACACACTTGAAGGATGAAGTTGACTTTATTGCCTTTTACTTCTATTCATTCATTTAAGGAATTAGAAAATTTTTTCTATCATGGTTCGTGATTGATATCCCTCACAAGAGGAAAATAAGCTTTTTAAGGTTGTGCAGGTAAAGGGAAGTTGAAACCTTTTGGAAAAACATTGACAAGTTTAACAAGAAAGCGATGAAAATAGAGACCATCAATGTGAAAATAACTATGGAAGCCATGCAACAAGAACTACATTTGAGTGGCTACAGGATAAGCTTCACATTAAGACAATCGAATCATACTCTGAACTATAAAGTTGGATGAAGGAAAAATAGAAGAATAGAAGAATGGTGAATGTTGGAGCTAGAAGAAAAGCCAAGATAAAAGACTTAATAGTTATGTTCATTAAACGTTGTAGACCTACACGCCTCTATCAAACAGAATGAGGAAAAATAGAAATACACAGTTTATGCCTCTCATCAAAATCAAAGGTAACATTCTATTATTGGTTAAGGAAAACGAGACTGATATCGAGTACCCTCGAAGGCTAAACCTTGATAGGGCCACCAATAGGGATAAGTCTCTTTTTAGCAGTTTCCATGAAGATCATGGACATAACATAGAACAATGTTAGGACTTGAAGAAAGAAGTAGAAAGACTAATATAAACAGAAGCCCTTCATAAGTTTGTGAAGGATAATAAGGGGAAGAGACTCTAAGAGGACAATGCTGAGCAAATAATAAGTGATCACCCATATAAGATGGTAGCAGGAGTGATCAACATCATCATAGGAGGAGAACAATTCAACACCTCTACAAGGAAGCGTTAAAGGTCTGAGATTTTCACAATTGACACAATAAGAGAAAATATGCCTTAAATCACCTTCAGTCCCGAAGATGATACATATATGGGAGGACCACACAATGATGCCTTAATGGCAGAAAATGAAGATATTATTGGTAGATAGGGGTGGTATAGCTAACGCCTTAATAAAATAAGCATATAGGGCCATGGGAGGAGTGCTAATGAACCTCAAATGAGTGGGAAGACTTCTTATGGGAGTTGAAAGGAAACAATTAAAGTCCATTGATACCACCACATTAACAGTAGAAATGGCAGATGAAGGATCAAAACAATTATCAACAGTAAAAACCATGTTCCACATAATTAATGAAAAGTTCTTATATAATGGCATCCTAAGAAGGCCATACCTCTTTGAAATAGGAGCTGTACAAAACATAAGATGTTTGACCATGAAGATACCCACACTTGAAGGAGTGGTGATGATTTGGTGGAGTTGGTAACCAATAGTTGAATGCAACCATCTAGCACTACTACAACCACATAGAGAAGACTTATTCAAACCATAGCAGAGAGAGTGTTTAGAGCCTATTAGAAACCAAATGAAAAATTAAGGATATGCATTGACTTCACAAACCTAAACAAGGCATGCTTGAAGGATAGCTACTCGCTATCGAACATCGACCAGCTGGTAGATTCAATTGCATATTTTTCCAAGTATAGCTATTTTGGATACACAAGGACACCATCAGATACTAATAAACCTAGAAGATGAGGAGAAAATTGACTTTGTCACAGATCAAGGAATGTATTGCTACACTAAGATGCCCTTCAGACCAAATAACATAGGAGCAACTTACTAAAGGCTTATGAACTTTATGTTTAAAGACCAAATCGATAATAATGTGGAAGTATATATAGATGATATTATTATTAAAATTAAAACTGATGAATCCCTTATAGATGATCTACAAGAAATTTTTATTATTTTAAATAGGTATGCCATGAAGCAGAACCCAAAAAAGTGCACCTTTAGATTTAAAGCAGGTAAGTTTTTAGGATTCATGATTTCCCAAAAATAATCAATGAGGTGCAAAAGATGAAAGAAAATATCACATCCTTTGGATGATTCATTTCCTGTTTGGTAAAGAAATGCCTGCCATTTTACAAGAGTTTGAAGAACATAAAATACTTTAAATGGCCAGAAGAATATCATGCAACATTTGAAGAAGTTAAGGCATTCCTTGCTACTTCTCCTCTCCTAAGCAGACCCGAAGTAGGAGAACCCCATTATATATATCTGGTAGAAGAATGTCATGCAACATTTGAAGAACTTAAGGCATTCCTTGCTACTTCTCCTCTCCTAAGCAGACTCGAAGTAGGAGAACCCCGTTATATATATCTAGCAACAGGATAAGAAATAGTAGCTTCAATCCTCATCTAAGAAGCAAATAGTGAACAATACCCCCATTTATTACACTAGTAGAGTCCTTCAAGGGAGATGAGGTTAAGGTGAGATATCCAAAGCTAGAAAAATTGGTTATGGCTTTAGTGGTTTCATCAGGGAAGCTAATGCCCTATTTCCAAGCACACACCATTGTGGTCCGGACAGACCAACCCTTACATAAAGCTTTCTAAAGAATTGATACTTCTAGAAGATTGGTACATTAGGCTCTCAAACTTAGTGAACATGATATTAGGTATGAACCATGAATGGCCTTAAAAGCCCAATGTTTAGCTGTTTTTGTCATGGAGATGATAGGTGATAAATAAGTTAGGGAATTATCAAATAATATGTAGACTTTACACATGGATAGAGCCTTTAACAAATAGGAAACAAAAGCAGGAGTGATACTCCTAAACCTCAATAAACTTAAAATAATATATGTTATTGCCTTAAAATTTAGTGCCACTAATAATGTAATAAAAAATGAAGCCCTAATCACTAGCCTTAACCCAGCCCTTGAAGTAAAAGCAGAAGAGCTGCAGGTCTTCAGTGACTTTATATTGGTTGTCAATTAGATCATATGAGACTTTTGAACTAAATATGACAATTTAGCGAAATTAAGAAGTGCCAACACTTGTTCAGTAGGCTCACTCAATAAGGAGGAACCTGGTTAATCATTCGGATCTAAGGCAAGAAAACATTAAAGTGGATAACAATGCCAAAGCAACAATAAAATAATGAGAAATTTTTCAGAACCTAACGCTTAAGAAGAACAACTCCAACCTATCATAGCTGAGCAATATGTTCTCAATGTAGCAGAGCAAAACGCTTGGATGAGATTGATCATCCAATAACTTAGAAAAGATAGTTATTGAAGAATTGACCAAAGGTGTTGAAGGTAGAAAAAAGAGTGGCAAAATATTCGTAATAAGATGGAATGCTCTATAGAAATTCAATCACATATCCTTGGACCAACTATGTCTCTAAGGAGGAAGGCAACTTTGTTATCTAAGAGATCCATGAAGGAATTTATGACACACATGAAGGATCACATGTAATGGCCTATAAGACCCTATTCCAAGGGCTTTACTAGCTAGAAGGATGTTGAAGAATTGGCACGCACCTGCAAATGTCAAAGGCATGATAAAATCTCAAGATTTTCTACAACTCAGCAAACCAGCATCACAGGCCCCTGGTCATTCATCTTTTGGGGAATGGTCATTCTAGGTCCCTTTCCTTAAGCCATAGGACAAAGGAAGTTCATCATCATCACCATCGATTAGTTCACCAAGTGGATAAAGGCCAAAGCAGTAGCTACCATTACAACAAAAAAGGTATAAAATTTCTTTTGAAAATAAGTCATTTGCAATTTTGACTTCTTTAATACATTGGTCATAAATAATGGAAAATAATTTGACTATTACAGCTTTAGACAATTCTATAAGAACCTCTACATCAACCTCAGTTTCACTTCATTAGTACATCCCCAAACGAATGGGCAAACAGAGGTCACCAATAAGATGATCCTCAATGGACTAAAGAAAAGGCCTGACAAAGCTAAAAGAGAATGGGTTCAATAACTAACTCAGACTATCTAGACATACTAAACGACTCTCAAGAAAGCCCATGGAGAATTGCCCTTCATTTTGGCCTATGACGTAGAGGTAGTTGTTCCTATAGAGACCAACATGAATAGTTATAAGGTTTAAAACTTTCACCCATACATCAATAAAAAAGAAGCAAAATTGCATATTGACCTATTTGAAAAGTGAAGAGAACATGCCATAATCCGAACATCATCCTATGAAACAAGGGTTATCGCATATCACAATAGAAAGGTTTGCTCAAGGTCCTTCCAAAACGACGATCTTACATTGAGAAAACCTAAGATAGACAAAAGAGATGATAAGGCAGAAAAACTTAGAACTAATTGCGAAGGACCATACTTAGTCCAAAGTGTAATAGGAAATAGAGCCTACCATTTAGCAACACTTGGGGGATAATTAATCTTGAGATTCTAGAATATAGACAATCTTTGTAAGTATTATCAATAAAGAGGTGCTTCAGTATATATTATGCATAAAAGGGATCGGCCCCCTAAAAGGCCATAATATTCTTTATTCTTATAATATCATAAGGGTTTGGTTCACCTAATAAAACCATAAAATTTCTTAAGTATAAAGGTTTGATTAACCTTTAAAGCCATAACCTTACCTAAGTGTTTGGTTCACCCAATAACACCATAAATTTTTTTAAGTATAAAGGTTTGACTAACCTTTAAAGCCATAACATTGCCTAAGGGTTCAGTTTTACCTAATAAGACCATAAACTAGCCTCAGTATAAAGTTCGACTATCCTTTAAGGCCATAAACTTGCGTAAGGGTTCAGTTTACCTTTTTTTAAGTATAAAGGTTTGGATAACCTCAATAGTCATACATTACTATAAACAAACCTAGTAAAAACATAAGAACTTAGTTATATAAAGGTTCGACTAACCTTAAAATCCATAAATTATCATAAGGCTTTGGTACATCCAATTATAAGGGTTCATTAACCTTGAAAGTTTTAAATTTATAGGGGTATAGATCACCTAACACAATATGGTTAAACATGAATGTTTAACTAACCTTTTTGTTACATAATGGACAAGTGGCATTTAAATGATGTTCACTCAATGAGGAGCACCCTAAATAAAGATATATCAATTAAATCATTACAAGTTTTGGATTATTCTGTTTAAAGCTACAACATAATGTGTGCCTACTGAATGAAAAAATCTTCCTTATAAATCAAGTTGTGATTATTATTTATATATTAAATTAGAGAGAGTACTAAGAGAAAGCAAGCAACTAGATGAAATAGTTTTATTATAGAAACATGTTTGTTACAAATACAAGATACACCAGTTAGGGAGCAGAAGGATCCAATTCATGAACAATATTATCAAAAGCAGGGGGTGGGTCAGAGACATGCCCAACTGTTCCATCACAAGGAGGCTCAAATGCTTCTTAGCTTAAAGAATCTCCCTTTTCTTTATTGAACTTTAAAACTGAATAAGGTAAGTCGATCCCTTCTAAGATGGTTTCTAAACTCCCTATGGCAGTGCCCATTCGAACCCTTTTGGTTTGTTTATCCTTTTCGAATCAGACAATAAGAAAATGAATGTCAAAAGCCAACACCCCACCTTACTTGTTTTGGTAATGGGTGTTGTATGCCTCATTCAATCCATCAAAATTGATTTCTTTTGTTTTAGATTAGTCAAGGTTTGGGTGATCCACCAGTAAGGCCTTACAAATAGCTTGGACATACCATTTAAGAAACAAAAAGCATAACACCCTAATGTCTACCTCCTGAGCCTCTACTAAGCCTATTATTCCTTCTAGTGTTCACCACATATGCTTTATTATAGCATATGCAAGTGTATAATATGTATCAATAAAGTAAGAACAAAGCAAAAAGATGTAATAATAGCTCTCTTAATAAGAGGCTCTTTTGTGGACTCTTGTCATTCTGTAGTAGAATCGACTGTGGCAGTGGCTACTTCCTTGTCTGATTATTCCCTTAGTTCTAAGGGTAAAAGGAGATTCTCAATAAGAAATAGCCTCGTGCCTGTGGAATCTTCAAATGTGCTTCCTCTACAGAGGCTAGACGTTTAAATAATCAATGATAATCTTGAATAATTTTTCCCAATCGCCTCAAGATATGTCTCCCTTTAGGGAGTTTGGCTTATCCAAGAAGAACATAAACCATCTTGGTTTTGACCTTTATGGTCAAAGATAGAAATGGTTCATTCGACTTGCGGGTTAAACTATATAAAAAGATGATATGAGCTGTGTTTAAGGCTAATCCCCTTACACAACATATCTCAATAATGTTGCAAAAAATTTGAATGGCATTAGGATGAAGTTGAGTAAAAGGAACAACATAAAAGAAAAGATAATCCATGAGCAAAGAATGAAGAGGGAACCTAAGACTCACTTCTATTTGCTCTATGTACATAACAATGGACCTCTTATTTAAGTTAAAAGAAACCCTAAAATTGTTAAGGCAATAAAACAACCCATATTATTCAAGAATATAGTAAACTTTTTTAAAAAAGGGCAAGTCATCTCTCGTTACCATAAAAGAATACTCCTTAAGCTTGGCAAGAATAATTAAGCTTGACACTGTGAGCACCTTGATGGTTTCACTCGAACTAGTGAAATCTTGCTTGTAACTCTATCCCTTGATTGATCATCGAAGGATCTAAAGGACAAGGGTCGTATATTGGTAAAACCCCATGGTGCATGAATTGGATCAACATGGGATCCTTAAGACCTTGTGTAAATTTCGAAGCCTATGTATCAAATGGTGGTCATTAAAGGACTAAATCAAAATTTATACATTGGTATTATCCCTGAGAGTATGGAGTCGCCACCCAACTTTGGTCGAGAAAAGAGTTCGAGAAAGTCAAAATCTTTACCTAAGCAAAATCAATGAGAAAGTCCATTTCATTTTCACCTCATTAGAGGTCGAGATCGAAAAATTAGGCACAACTTGGGAAAAGGGTTAGGCACCCCTAACTTCTTAGATATTGGGATCTGACCTTTAGGCATCTTTGGTTCACTTTAACATTTTAATCAAGTTATTAAATAGTTTAATTTATCAGCCCTAGGCATGCATCCAATCACAATGCAATTAAATAAATCAAGTCATCGACTCAAAGAGGTAGGGGGTCATGCATCATGGGAAAAAGGTATCATACACCTCATCATTCACACAAAACATTCCAAAGAGGGGAGCGGGATCATTTGACATGGCATAATAGTTCTGCATGCATTATCATCCATCCATTCAAGCACAAATATCAAAAAAAAAAAAAAAAAAAGAAAGAGTGAAGGTTATGCATTTTATGGTAAAAGGGGTAGGCACATATATATCCATCATTCATTATCATATGAAGTGATCTTTACGACCAATTTATGGTCTAACTCAAATAAAACACCTACACCTAAAGCAAAAGAACAAGTTAATATTTAAATGGCAAAAGGATGTAAAAATAAAACAAATGAATAAAACATACTCTACTTTTTATTTGGGATGGACCAAAGAAAATGCTAATAAAGTCATTGCTCACACTCAGATTTAAGACGTTAAGCCATGTTGATAAAAAGGTGATGCAAGTGATAGTACAAAATCGTCCATGATACTATGACATGCAAAGATACTTATAGGAGGGAGGATACCATGAAGGGGCTCAAAGGAAAGATAGGGATGTGATTTGAAGATTAGCATTAGAATTTGTAGTCTACGATGGTATGATCAACAAACGGACATTAAATGGGGTTCACTTTAAATTTTTGACAGAAGAATAAGCAAGTTGGATAATGGAAGAGGTGCACGAAGGGGTGTGTGGTCCTTACATGAATGGAAAGGCTCTAGAAAGAAAGATCTTGAATATGGGCTATTATTGACCCACCATAGAGTAGGATTGCATTCAAACGGCCTATAATTGTCACAAGTGTCAAATTCACAGCAATCTTAATCATCTGCCACTGATGGAACTATAAAATCTGACTTCACCTTAGTCGTTCATAGCTTAGGGCATTGATGTGATTGGAGAAATTAGACCAAGTATTATAAGAGGGCATAACTATATCGTGATAGCAATAGACTATTTCTCAAAATGAGTGGAATCAAAGTCCTTCAATAAACTGAGGGCAAAGTAAATGGCTTGGTTCATAAACAAGAATCTTATCTATCATGATGTATGCCACATCACCTTTGTGACAGATAATGGAGTGCATTTTTAAGCGAAGGTCAAGATAATTCTAGAGAAATACAGAGCAATCCACCACAAGTTGTCACCTTATAGACATAAGCTAATAAAGTAGTGGAAAAAACTAATAAAAATGTCAAGAATATCCTTGCCAATATGGTGGAGACTTACAAAGATTGGTCTAAGAAATTGCCTTTTTGCATTATGGAGGTACTGAACTACAGTAAGGACATCGATAAGAATGACATCGTACTCCATGGTGCATGGGATAGAGATAGTATCGCCAATTGAAGTAGTGAGGAAGTCCCTATAAGTAGTGATTGAGATAAAAATTCTTGAGTATCAGTGGTTGAAAAGTAGATTGGAAAAGTTAGCCCTACTAGATAAGAAGAGGTTGAAGGCTCGTTATCACATCCAACTGTACCAAGCTAGAAAGCAAGTAAGATAATGGAAAAGGTGCACGTAGGGGTATGGTACCCACATGAATGAAAAGGCTCTAAAAAAGAAGATCCTAAGTATGGGCGATTAGTGGGCCACCATAGAGCAAGAATGCATTCAACCCACAATTGTCTCAAGTGTTAAATTCATGGCAATTTTAATCATCTACCACCAATGGAACTATAAAATTTGACTTCACCTTAGTCATTTGCAGCTTGGGGCATTAATGTGATTGGGGAAATTAAACTAGCTATTACAAGGGAGCATAACTATATCATGGTAGCAATGGACTATTTCTCAAAATGGGTGGAATCAGAGTCCTTTGGTAAACTAAGGGCAAAGCAAATGGCTTAGTTCATAAAAAAAGAATCTTATCTATTGTGATGGTGCGCCACAACTCCTTTATGATAGATAATGAAGTGCATTTTCAAGGGAAGGTTAAGATAATTCTAGAGAAATATAGAGTAATCCACCATAAGTGGTCACCTTACAGACCACAAGCCAATGTGACACTTTAGGCAGCTAATAAAAATGCCAAGAATATTATTGCCAAGATAGTGGAGACTTATAAGGATTGGTCAGAGAAGTTGCCTTTTTGCATTATAGGGGTATTGAACTATAGTAAAGACATCGATAGGAATGACATCGTACTCCTTAATGTATAGGATAAAGGCAATATTGCCAACTAAAATTGAGATGAAGTCCCTATAAGTATTTGTTGAGGCAAAAATTCTTGAGCATCAATAGGTGAAAAGTATATTCAAATAGTTAGCCCTACTAGATGAGAGAAGGTTGAAGGCTCTCTATTACAGCCAACTATACCAAGCTATAAAGCAAGTAGGATAATGAAAAAGGTGTACGCAGGGGTATGTGATCCTCTCATGAATGGGAAGGCACTAGAAAGGAAAATCCTGAATATGGGCTATGGACGACAATGGAGCAGGATTATATTTAAATGGCTAGTAATTGTCACAAGTGTCAAATTCAAAGCAATCTTAATTATCTACTATAGAAGGAACTATAAAATTTAACTTCACCTTGGTCATTTGTAGCTTAGGGCATTACTGTGATTGGAAAAATTAGACTAGTTATTACAAGGGGCATAATTATATAGTGGTAGCTAAGGACTATTAATGGGTGGAATCAAAGTCCTTTAGTAAACTAAGGGCAAAGAAAATGTCTTGGTTCATAAAAAATAATCTTATCTATCATTATGGTGTGTTATATTATCTTTGTGATAGATAATAGACTGCATTTTCAAGCAAAGGTTAAGATAATT
Source organism: Omphalea diandra (assembly GCA_949677035.1). NCBI lineage: Eukaryota > Viridiplantae > Streptophyta > Magnoliopsida > Malpighiales > Euphorbiaceae > Omphalea > Omphalea diandra. Next base: position 28,919 of record CATIWR010239480.1, on the reverse strand, counting down.
CTAGAGAAATACGGAGTATCCACCATAAATTGTCACCTTATAAACCACAAGCCAATGGGGCAGTCGAGGTAGCTAATAAAAATGTCAAGAATATCCTTATCAAGATGATGGAGACTTACAAAGATTGGCATGAGAAGTTGCCTTTTTGCATTATGGGGGTACTAAACTACAGTAAGGACATTGATAGGAATGACACGATACTCCTTAGTGTATGGGATAAAGGTAATATTACCAACTAAAGTAGACTTGAAGTCCTTATAGGTATTGGTTGTGATAAAAATTCTTGAGTATCAGTGAGTGAAAAGTAGATTTAAGCAATTAGCGCTGCTATATTAGAGAAGGTTGTATTGGTTGTGATAAAAATTCTTGAGTATTAGTGGGTGAAAAGTAGATTTAAACAGTTAGCGCTGCTATATGAGAGAAGGTTGAAGGCTTTCTATCACATCCAACTATTCCAGGCTAGAAAGCAATTTGACGATTTTAGCAAAAGAGTTAAGACAAGCATGATAAGGGTTGGTGATCTGGTGATGAAAGCAATTTAGCCACATGCTCAGAATCTATGAAGAAAGTTCAAACTAAACTAGGAAGGTCCTTATATGGTTAAGCGGATTTACTTAAGTGGTACTGTGAAACTGTCAAACATGGATGCTAATGAATCCTTTGAACCTTTAAAACTAGATAAGTGGAAGAAATTCTTCATGCAAGGTAGTGAGAAAAGTAAATGAGCCCATTAAGTCAAAAGCTCAAAAAGGCAGCTGAGGTAAAGATTAAGGCATATAGAAAAGAAAAAAAAAAGAAAAATAAAAAAGAGAGAAAGTCTGGTAAGTCAAAAACCTAAAAGGGTTGTTTAAGCAAAAGTTAGGACAATAAATAAATATAAAGGTAAAGCAAAAGTTGAGAGAGTGTGATTGACTACTGGGATACTCATCCAAGGATAACAAGATGCGGATTAATAGTAGAGATGGCCAGAATGAAGAGTAAGGGACCAGATGAGCTAAAGGCAAGTAGCGAGATAATCAAATGATCTAATATGCCATGGTTGAAAGTAGTGACCATGCATTTAATTAATATGTAACATGCAGAAATGAAATGATCTATGCTAAGCATGATATCAAAAGGAAACGCATTTGCATAACAAAAATGATCTTAGTTAAACATACCCTTAAATTAGCCATAATATAATAAGCTTTTTTTTTATGAAAGATCATTATTTGTCATAATTAATACTCTGATGAGATATATATATATATAAAAAAAAGGTCCTACAACTCTAATTACCATGCAGCCAAGCCATAAAGGTAGAAAATCCTTATGATCAGAGTCTCTAAAATCAAAAAAGTAGTAGATGTGATAGTCCGCCCATGTAACACTCACCCTATCCAAGAAATGTTGGGTCAAGTGTCCCTCTGTGAAGGAAAGAAGAAAATGAACGTCATCCTAGTAAGCACTAAATTGGCGACATACCTTAGCTAAATCATAGAAAGTTATAAACAACAAAGTTGGGATGATCACACAATCTCCATAGGTCCTCATGGTAAATTTGACATTCTCCAACACAGGCAAATCTAATGAATGTTAGAAGTGCTAATGTGGGACATCCACTCAGTGTAATCTGCCTTAATAGTAGTAGGTCTTAACAGATGACGATTCAAGTGATGTTATGGGTAGTAAAGCATCGTATTCATAATGGCAGCATCAAACAAGTCTAATCTCTCTTGTAGCCATATTAAAAAAAAGAAAAAAATGGAAAATGAAAAAGGAGAAAAATAAAGAAAAAATAATTTAAAAATGAATAAATGCTTATTAGGTTGAAAACCTAAAAAGGCAGTTTAAGAAAAAAAAAATGAGTGCCCGGCTAAATTGAAAACCCGCAAGGGCGGTTCAGGCAAAAGTCAAGGTAAAAAAAAGAGAAAAAAAATATACATAGAAGGCTACAAACGAGGTTCACACTTGAAGTAGCAATAGACTCCTAAAGAAAAAGTGATTAACACTAAAGGACAACTTATCCAAACCCATGATGGTCTCAGCTAGAATTGGATGGGAGTTTTCTTGAGCTCAACCTCATTCAAGAAAGGGTAAAATATGTATATCTATCTCTTCATCCTCTCTAAGTAGTAGGAACTCCCCTATCAAAGTTGTCACTATAATGTAGGTCTATGCCACACAGATGTGACCCCTAGTAGGGTGAAGAACAAGAAATGGAGACATGAGAATCTTCTCCTTATCTATAGTGTACTTGGGTACCTCATCATATCGAATAACGAATAACTCCATCATCTTTTAGATGTGTGAGTAGCCCAAACATGGCAAAGAAATCTAATCTGCAGCCATAACATGACAATCAAAAATGACACCAAATTCTTCTAGTAGGGAGCATATTTCAGTGTCTCCAAAATGAAAGGAATGGGTAGTGGGATCATATAAATCGTAAGCTACATGAAGAAAGTTCAAGTTAAGCCAAATAAAGAAGAGGCAATGGAAAGCCTTCAGGCTCGTTCAAAGTAAATCAAACCAACTTTGAGGAGGGAGAGACCTAAAAAATGCTTTAGCCATTATCAGAAAGGTGAAAATGATAAATTTAAGGGTGGAAATCGTAGATGGATTTTATGGAGGAAAGAGGTTAATGCTTGATAATTATGAGCAGTACTGTAGGGTTATGCAGACTATTGAAGTTGTCTATATAGCTAATTAATGATTTATACAATAAACTTGATGGTCTCTGCAGACCACTTCTTCTGTAGATTTTCGAGCAAAGTCACCCTTGCATTTTGAGTTTATGAATCACTTTGTACCTATTATTAAAGGCATGTATATTCATAAATGAATTAAAATAGCACAACCATACATTCAAAGAATTAATTCAGGGCCAAAATTAAAATAATGCATGTATGTACTGAAAAATTTAAGAATTTTAGCAAAAATAGAGGTTGAATTGCCTCTTATGTATCCTAAAAATCCTAAGTGTTCCAATAAGCATCTAAAAGAAAGAGTGTTTTCAAAATGGCACAAATGTTTGTCCTACAATACCAAAAATACTAATAATATTCAATAAATATGCACAAAAGAGAAAAAAAAAATCCTAAAAAGCTAGAAGAGAACTTAAGTGGCTCAATCCTCTTCTCTCTTAAAAGTAGGCCCCTCCTCTAAGGTGACATACTTATCAGAGCCCTTAGGAGTTGACGATGCCATCCTCTTAATCACAGCCTTGATAGCTGTCATACGCTACTTTGTATCCCTTAGCTCTCGAGTTAGGCGCTAGATTATCTCCTGCGAAACACATCATACATAGTTTGTATCTTTATTTTTGTTTTGTTACTAACCTGTACCTCTCGAGTTTGTTGTGTAATTGTCCTCTTCAAAGCAACGACCAGGTCAACTAATGTCTCTACTTGAATATAGGGAATTTATAACAAAAGTATTAATTTATTAGTCACATGAACAAGCTTGAATAAAATATGTGAAAGCATATGGAAAAGACATGTATGCTCACTTGGGTGGTCTCTAAAAAATATAGACCGACCGAGTGAAGTTAAGGTTTATCATCGACCTAGTTAAGGAAGTAATGTAAACTCCACCATATTGTTAAAAAAGGGGTCAAGCCAGCTTCAGCCCTCTAACTCTTAGATCATGGGCCCTTTTATGGCCTCGTACAGCCCTCTAACTCTTAGATCATGGGCTCTTTTATGGCCTCGTACAGACCTCTAACTCTTAGATCATGGGCCCTTTTATGGCCTCGTATAGCAAATGCAAGCTTTAAAGGCCTCTACTTATACTGGGCCCTAGTCCCTCAGGCTTCATGACGTAAAATCATCTCCTCATATGGCATATACTTTTGAAAGGAACAAAGAGTCATCACAACTACGAGAATCATCTTGAAAAGCACTCTCGCCATCTAAGTCCTGTATGGGAAACTATTTATGACTAGCTGATCTTTGAGTACGAACCTCAGAGCCTGTTCGAGCTCCCCACCTATTTTATTTGTGCCCCGGAACATGTTTGATGGAGGACGCTGAGGTACAAGCTAAGCATCCAGACCTCAATTAATAAGAGGACCCACTTTTTAAGGTACCCCTCCTAAATAGGGGGACCTGTTAGCAAATGTTGTCTATAAGAATGATACTCCACCACCACTACCTTAAGCTGCCATGTATAAGGAGTCCCCTCTAACCCAAGTGAAGTTGCAAAAGAAACCAAAGATCATAGTTCATCACTGTAAGTGTATGACTAGAATTAATGAATAATATGGAGAATTAATAATCACTTCTTTTTTATTGTAAAATAATAATACTTGGTCCAAAGTGATAGTGTTTAGATAATTATGTTTGTCCTTAAGTTGTGACTCTTGGTGATGAGTGGAGCTCCACCTAACAAACCTAGGGTAGTAGTTGTTTATATCTAGTAGAGGGTTGTTGCCCTTCAACAACACTAACTCCTCGACCCAAGCTTGTCAAGAAATGCAATAATAAGTAACAGAATGGTAAATACAAGTAAGAATAAACAAGATGAGAGTTTAAAGAGTTACTTATGATAAGCACATGTTATGTGCCTCTATGTATAACACCACCTACTACACCTATCTAGAAAGCGATACAAGTAAGCTAGCATCGCAGACCCTTATTCGAAGTGGCTCATAAGCCTAATGTCCTCCAATGTAGATAATAAACATATCTCTAGCACATCTGAAGGGTTTGCAAATAGCATACTTGATAAGTTGTACAACAAGAAGTAGTGGACCACCTAGTTAACCACCTCAGGTGGGTTGTCATTTGTGGCAATGGGAACGAATATCTATATGTTAGACTGCTCAAATGTGAGGCTCCCCTTTGTGTGAGGAAGGTAGTCAATAAGCAAAAGAAATAATCTCAATATAAAATCGAGTGATACACACAAGAATCTATAGGAAAAGAGATCCCAGAAAAATAGATTCCAGTCAGATATGTGAACTCCCTAAGCATGATCATCATCTCCTATATCAGTGGTGAGTGGAATGTGTGAGTAGTTTCCATCCGCCTCTTGACTAGTGTATGTGTCATCATTGAATCATCTCATGGAGCGTTAATTGGTAGTATTCTGAGGAATGACATCAAATTAGTCTCCTCCAAGTGAGTAATGACGCAATGATACAACATCCTAAACCATGTGCTAGCTAGGCCAACTGCTCCATCTTCCTTGTTAAAGGAGATATCACCATGCAAGAAATTAAAAGACCAACACTTAATTTCTACTCAACAAGAGAAAAAGGAAGACAAATAAGAGGAAGATCAAGATGATGAGAAAATTCATAAGAAAACTGGAAAATCAAAGAATAATGATTATCTGAGTCAGTCAATGCGGAGAACAACATGAATCTAATTAATAATCTAAAGTATGAAAGTTGTGCAGTTTCATGAATGGAAAAAAATAATGCTTTATATTTTCTTGTATGTAGGTACCTCATGGGATTCGATGGGACCAAAAAGCAAAATATGGTAATTTGTGAAATTTTGTAAATAATTATGAAAACTAATCCCCTCTAAAAAATTTCACAAAATCTTAGTTTTGGTTTAGTAATTACATGCGTAAGATTCATAAGGCTCACACAATTTAATTTGAAGCTCATGAAAGACTTGCAGAAAGATAAAATAGAATAATAAACAAATTATTCTAAGCCACATGTAAGTGTTTTGACTTCTTAAAAATTATCACATGAATTCACATCGTTAATTTTCCTCACAGGTTTTTAAACATCAACACAAGCATATAAATCGAGACAAGCTAATCAATCAATATACAACAAAGTAAAAATTTTTGAAAATTAAAAGGGTAAGTGTCCTATGTCTAGTACTTAATATTTTGAGCTAACCTAGTGTTTACATGCAAAAGATCTTTCAAGGGCGGAGCCTAAAAATGTAAAGTGCTAAAAGTAAAAATAAAATAAATAGGAATAAGAAAGAAAGTCCTACCACACCTGAAGTGACTCTAGCTGGATGGTAGTACAAGTCGTACACTATGGGGGCTCATGACACACATCAAAGCCTTTTAGCATGATCCTCGATGTCACGCGTGATAAAGGGCACACTGTAGCAAAACCCCAAGCAACACTCATCTATCTGAGTGTGTCATAAATAGTTGCATCCTTACAGAAAAGTTGATAATAGCATAAAACATGGGAGCGTCAAAGTCAACCATTGAAGAATCTAAAAGTAAGGGAAAACCTAGATACTAATCGATGCTAAGGGATGGGTAGGCTTAAGGCCTCTAAAATTCATAGCAAACCTATTTCATTTTATTCTTAGTTAGTCTTTAATTAATAATTATTTAGATTTCACAAGGATAATAAACAAACATCGATCATGATTATATAGCAAGCTCACAGTATATACTAATAGTTAAATATTAGGAGAGATAAACATAACCTCCACAATCTATACTAACATAGAAACAAGTGTTAAAGTATCTAAATCCACAATATTTATCAATATACAAGTCTGACTACATCAAATTGTGGAGTTCTAGAATTTTGAATAAGTTAGGAATAAATATTACATAATATGCCCACGCGGATGAACGAAAAGCGAGACAGCTAAAAATATCTACCTAAAAATTTAATTGAGGTTATCAGTTTTGATAGTAAGATAATATTATATACTTCTATAACCTATTATGAGAGCATGCATTATGCATTAACAAGAATCATACATAGTAAATGTACATTGAATGATACACACACACACACACACACACACATACAACTCATCAACAAAGTCAAGCATATGGAATGAGAATAAGAGTAGAACCCTATACTCCAATACTAATAGCCATTAATTGGTTAGCACCCAGAGAGTAAGCTCGACCAAGATATTCATAATCTCATCATATCATAATATTTTAATATCCTAGTTCCAGAGAGCTAGCTCAACCAAAGCACTATTATATGATAATATTTTAATATCACAAGCCTAGAAAGCAAGCTTAATCAGGGCACTTCTCAATCATAATTATTTATATTTGATCAAATCGATGCACACTTGGTCCTGATGTAACCCATCAGGTGGCATGTTTAGCTAATATTCTCAATCCACAATCATATCAATATCACAAATTATTATACACACATATAATCATATAATGCAACATCAATAATAATACTCATATGCAAGAGAAGTCAAGTCAATCTAGTATGCCATAAAAGTATGTACAAAAAGATAAAGATGGTGAGATACTTATACGCTTCCAATGGTGTAGATTATGTGGGAGGAGAGTCTGAATAGAGAAAATAATTTATTAGAATCAATATAGAATAATATTCCTAGCCTAACTTATAAGATTATTTTTTTTCTAAATCCTCATTTTAATTCCCATCAAAATTTCTAACAAAATTTTATCAACATCTCCCTTAAAAACTAGACATAACCTCCCCCATCCCCCACGTAAAATGAGTCAATTTCTTGTAAAAACAATTCTATAATATATATCAGCATCACTCAGTTTAAGTCAAGTCTTCCAACTTCTCATATACCAGATCAAACACAATATGTAATCCAATAATTAATAATTCTCTTATCAACATAATTCTTCAGTAATCATATAATTAATAATGTATTTTAATTAAACTAATCAAATACATTAATTAAATAATTAGAAACAATATATCCAAATTCTAAATAATATATTAAATAAGTATTAAAAAATACCACCATAAAACTTATTAAATTTAAACCCTTAAATATATAATGTTTATCAAACAAAACTTATTAAACTTAATTTATAATCTATAGTATAATTTTAATTAAAATAATAATCCCACTAATATAAAATTATTTATCTTTAAAATAGTAATATATCCATTAAATCTAATAAATTAATAAGAATCATAATTACATGTACTTAGATCAATTTAAACTCTAATTAGAAAATATTTTACCTCTTTTCAGAATTAAATTCACCACATTGTTATATATATATATATATATATATATATATATATATATATATATATATATATACTGATCCATGGTTACTGTATCTCAGCTTTTGGATTAAAAATTTAACGGTTCTGATAATTTTGACTTCAATTAATGCTTACACTGAAAGGTATAAGCATTTATTATTCATTTACAAAAATAATAATCATTCATGGAGATGAAACTATTGAAAACTCTTATATATATATATATATATATATATATATATATATATATATGAATCCTAATCATTTTTCTTGATAAAAATTTACTCGTATATTATTTAAATACTCAAATTAAATTTGAAATACAAATAAAATCTCAAAATATATTTTAATAACTCTGATACTTATAACTTTAGGGAAATATAAAATATAAATTCTAACTTTATGGAACTATAAATTGTAAATTCTAGGGTTTCACAATAAATATATTTGAATCTTATATAAAATTTTATATGATTCTTATGTGATGCTAACAATAATAAAATAATAATAATAAATGTTTTTATATCATGGAAATTAGAGTAACATGGATGATTGATACTTTTATTAATTTCTTTTTTTTTTTAAAGGATTCACAATATCGTAACAATAATAGCACTAAGATTTATATTAATTATAAGACAATATAAAAGTACTATATATAATTTAAATTTACAATATGTGATAATTAAATTTGTCATTAAAATTCATTTAAGTAACAATAGCATATTATCATTATGCTTATTAGTAAACCATGAATAGATTATTTAGAAGCCTAACCTCTCACTCATTTGCATCTTCTTCCTCCTCCCCTAATGCTCCAAGTTCTCTGTTAGAAGAATATTCTTCAGATGTTGAACAAGTTAATATTGCTCAAATAGAAAATCAATTAAATAATCGGTTAATTCTAAGAAAGATGTTAATTTTATTTATAAAATTGGTTCATTTGATTTCATGTCCGACTATGCTATTAAACAAACTAGGCAAACAATTTCTTTAAATCATGAACATGAAAATATTCATTTACTCTCACCCGATACTATTTTAAAATATCAAGAAAAATGTAAATTTATTCATTTTGATATGGCACAAGTTATTGTTAAGCCATTATTTAGATTAGGCCTTGATGTTTTTGTTTTCCTCTGTTTAAGAGATGTTAGGCATCAAAAATTTTTAAACTCTATTTGAGCCATGGTAAAATCTAATCTTGCCAATGAACCTATTTATTTTAATTATTATCCAAATTTTTCTATTTTATTGTTTGATGGAAAAATCATGGATACTTTGTCCTTAACCCTTAAGTTAAAAAAAATATAGATTTTGCTACAAGCTTTGATACCAACACAGCACAATGCAAGCACATATAATATAATTTTGCAGAAAATAAATTTGCAAAAAATATAAATGTGGATGCAAAAGAGTTTTCTTATGTGAAAGATCCTTTTAAAGGCAACTACAAAGCATACTTAGTGATGATTTGCAAAAATATAGATAATGCATAAGTACAAAATAGATATTTATTAGAAGGAAGAGAAAATATTACAAGGCTTAGGCAGAGGAGAGGGCAAAAACGTGTGAGATTTTTGCTTCTCTATCCAAGTTCTACCTCTTCATACAAATGAACAAGTATTTATAGAGTTTCAGACTTAATAAGGTTTTAATTCTGAACAAATATCTTAAAAGTAAAGTAACAGATGTATGGCCAATATAAAAAGTTTTAAGTTAGCCGACAAAGTAAAAATAAAGTAACAACAAAGTAAAGTAAAAGATTTTTAACACGTCTTAATATGAACAGGTTAAGGAGTAGCCAACTATAAACCAAAGCAATCAACTTCCTTGGATTGAGCATAATCAAATTCTTTAGTGTCTTCATTATCACTTGACACCTCAAATAATGCTTTTAACAAAAGTTGCTTATAATCCTTTTTATCTACTGCAGACAAAAGATTAGCTTGAATCTTGCTTTTAGCATAAAGGAATTTCATTGATCTATACTGGCATAAGGAACCATTGAGTTTTTTGTTTTGAACCATTGAATAATTGTGTTCTTATCAACTTGACTAATTTTAAAATTAGCCCACCATTTAACATTAAAATGCCTCCAAAAAATGATCACCTCATGATCAAGTTCCCATGCTTTAAGGCAAGTCTTTGTTGTTTTGAATTGCAAGTAAGAATCAATAGGATTCCAAAAATGGAAGTAAAAGACAACAACGGACATTGAGTAGCTTTTTTAATAGTTCCTAAAAATTCATGAAATCCTTCTTGGACTGCGAGAGGGGCAAGGGTATGATGCCAACTAAAATAGTGCCACCAATTTTGAAACCATGTAGGGAAATTAACATTGAGTCCTTTGTGAAAGTAAAAGAACTAGGAATGGTTGAAGGGTCTAACTAAGAATGCTAAGAACCAAGCATCTCAGTAGTCCCAGCAAGAGTATCCAATAGGATAGGGTTTGGAAAATTTTCTTTCTTCATTGGGATTTTTCTAATCCTTAGCAGTAATAATATTAATAATCTTACACTTGGAGTAAGAGATTTTACTCGGTTCGTCTTCATCTATAACATGTTCAATTTCAGCTGATTTAGAGTCAACTAAAATGAACTCATAAAAGATCCTTGTTTTATTTGGGTGTTGAGGGATAAAGTAAAAATTGGGCTTAAAAATTCTTTGAAGGGTAGCAAGAAAAGAATTTGTCATCTGTTCTAGTTTAATATAATAGATTTGAATCATATTAGGCTTTTGAAAATATGAACAAGTCTCTTTTTCTTTTGCCACCACTTGAGAAAATAGTGAGGGCTTTTCTTTATTTTTGTTTTTATTTTTATTTTTATTCTTCTTACTAGTCGAAGGCCCAGAGGAAGAAGAGGGTTGATTAACAGGAGTAGTTGGGGGTTTTGGGCCTGGGCTAGAGGTAAAGGCTGGAAACAAGTCTAGAGTGGACATTTTCTTTTTGGACATGGTTGGTCTAAGAGAGCAAACCTATTGTAAGTTAGGAATTCCCTACAAAAATTCTCTTGTTAAAAAATTTGGAAGAGAATTTAAAGTTCCCTTGATATATTTTATATCAAAATCGAAATTACTTAAAATAACTTGTCATCTAGCAAACACTTGTTTTGAAATAAAATTTTTAACATCCTTTTCTAAAATACATTTTGCTGCAGAACAGTCAATTCTTAACAAAAATCTTTTATTAACCAGATCACCTTCAAATTTGGTGATACATAAAACTATGGAAAGTAATTCTTTTTTAATAGTAGAATACTTACACTGTGTGTTCTTTCAGGAGCCTGAATGATACCTGACTAACGACTCTTTGGTTTGGTTTGGGAGTCTTTGTTTAAGTATTCCACCAAAGCCAATATCAGAAGCATCAGTTTCAACTATTAAAAAGGCATCTAGATGAGGAATAGATAAATAAGGAAGTTTCTTAACATTTTCTTTGATGGCCTTAACAATTTGGGTATGCTCCATAGTTCAAGGAGAAGCGTTTTTTCTTAAGACGCTGAAATAAAGACTTACAAAGTAATCTAATGCCCTTATAGAAGTCAGCTACATAATTAATACATCTGAAGAATCTTTGCAATTAAGTTTTATCTTTTATTTCATCAGGAAATTTATCAGAAAATTTAATTGGTTTAATAGTTTCTTGAAAAATAGTATGTCCTAAAAATCTGATTTTTGTTTGAAAAAGTTTCATTTTTGGTGCAGATACCACTAAACCATTATCTTGAACAACCTTGAGAAACTTTTCCAAATGAACAAAATGTTGATCTAAAGTTTTTGAAAAGATCAACACATCATCAATATATACTATTGAAAATTCTTTACAATCCATTAGAATATCATTCATTATCCTTTGGAATTTAGAAGGAGCATTCTTAAGACCAAAGGGCATAACATTCCATTCAAAATGACCAAAAGGGACATTAAAATCGATTTTATATCTATCAAATTCTTTAATTTGAATTTGCCAAAACCCAGATTTCATATCAAATTTAGAAAAGATGTTGTCATCATAAAGTCTCTTAAGCAAATCTATTTTGTTAGGGATTGGGTGCCTAATTCATTCTAAAACCTTCTTAAGGGATTTATAATTAATAGCAAGCCTAGGGACTTCTCATTCCTTTTCAGCTGTGTTATTAACATAAAATGTAGAACAATTCCATGCGGATAGAGATTTCCTTATTAAACCTTTTATCCAAAAGATCTTGGATTTCCTTTTGGCAATGGGCTTGTAGTTCTTCATTCATGTGAATGGATTGGGCCTTGGTGGGAATATTCCTTTTGTCAAATTCTTTGACGTAAGGCAAAGTAATAATTTGTTGCTTTTTGTTCCAAAAGGCATTTGGAACAAAAAGCATAAAGACTTTTCAGTAGGAATATCATAAGCTCTTCCTGATATTTCATAAGAAGTGTTAGGTTAAGAAACTTGATTTTGAATAATAGTTGAAACACTATATTTTAAAATTTCTTGTTTTATTAAACTATTTTTAGATTTTAATTCTGAAATATCTTTTTTAATATTCTTAATTTCTTGTTGTAATTCAAAAACAGTTGGGGAAGAGGTTTTCTTATCAAATTTTTTAAAAATATCATTAATATTATATTTTTCAAAAGTTGAAACAGGTTTATCAGTAATAATTTCTTTTATCATAAAAGATACTTCCTTACTTTTTGATGCTATTGAAAAAATAAAGAATCCTGAAATACAAAACAAATATCTTTTGAAAAGTAGTTCTTCAGAATCTGAAGAAGAAGATTTTAATGACATTTTTGTTGTTCAATCTGAAGAAATTTCTTCTGAAGAAGATAAAGATTGCAATGCAAAGGACCTTGCATTTGTAATCTCAAAACTATTAATGTTATCACAAAAGATACTTCCTTACTTTTTGATACTATTGAAAAAATAGAGAATCACGAGATACAAAAGGAATATCTTTTGAAATTAAAAGAAATTGTTACTGATAAACTCATTTCAACTTTTGAAAAATATAATATTAATGATATTTTTAAAAGATTTGATAAGATAACCTCTTACCCAACTATTTTTTAATTAAGCAAATTATTCACAGAACATTACAAAAAGATGAGAAATTATAATTTATTTTATAAGTTGACTATTTGTTAAAGATAAAAAGTTGTGCCATATATATAGTACTGATATAAAATAGTAAATTTACTAAAACTATTTGTTTTTTTTACAAAATAGTCCATAAAATATTGAATAATACGAAAATATAATTTTATATAATGTGTCTTTTCATAGTAGATTTATTGAATTGCAAATAATAAGCTCAATATTTTATAATTATAGTGGAAATTTTATAATTTGGTATCCAATTATGTAAGCTGAGCTAAATTACAAAAAATTAAATAATATTTTAATTTTTAATTATAGCAGAAATTTATAATAATTAATAGAATTATGTAAAAAGTCAACATTTATAGAATATCTTTAATATACAAAATATTTCATAAACTTACTTATTTTTATGAAAAATAAATAATTTTATATGATATGTCTTTATATAGTATATTTATAAATTATGCACAAAAAATTTAACATTTTATATATTTTATAATAGTATTATAAATTATGCAAGTTTCACAAAATTACTAAATATTAAATAAATTTCCTTTATATTGCAATAATCACAACAATTTAGTATTTTTGAAAAAAAATCAATTATATAAAATTTCTTTGGTATATATAATACGCTATAAAATGAAAGGTTCTTTTTGTAATATCTCTTTTCACAGCCGAGTTATTGAATATTATATAGAAAGTTACATATTTTATCATTTGTTATTAATTTTATGATTTTATTAAATTATTTAAGATTATTGAAATTACAAAATACTAAATAATATTAAATTTTTTATAATTATGTTGAAATTTTAATAATTTTTATGTAACTATGTAAGAGATCACTATTTGCAAAAAATATTCAATGAAATTACTAAATAATATGAAATTAAATAAATTTATTTAATGTTTCTTTCTTATCGTAATTTACTTAATTGCATATTTACAATTTTCTTATTCTATAATATTTTTTATTTAATTTTATAGAATGTTACAAACCTATCTTGACGTATATTACTAAAATTAATCATATTTTCTTATTTTGTACTATATATTTTAATTGTGTAAAATATATGATTTTTATATACCCAATATATATTTTTAACATATCTCTCTTTCTGTAAAATTATTAACAAATTTGCAAAAATAAAATAAAATTACAAGAATATTATGAAGTGAGTTTTTATTTTGCTCTATATATTTTACGAGTTTTAGTTATGTACAAAATAGTTCAAACATTATACTTCTATAAATATAAATTAAGCTAATTAAAAGTTTAAAATTTTTATATGAAAATACTAATGTGTTTAAATTATTAATATTAAATTATAAAATCTTATGCCTAATTTATTTTAGTTAATTTTTTCATTTCTTTATAATAAAGAAAAATATAAAAAGTACCATGTGATTTGATATTTTTATATGTAAGGGACTGAAATTTTTATGGCAGAGAGGTACACTGTGTTTTGCACCATTAGCACCTTAATACTAAATTTACTAATAACATTTTTCTTAGATGTCCAATTAAGCCATTAACTTTGTTTAATTGTCTAATTGAGCTCAAATCCTAATAAAAAAAGGTTCAAAACCCAATTGGGTCCCTGTTTTGAACAAATAATTTATTTCTTTTTAAATGTTATGAATCAACCCATTAAGTCTAACTTTTGTTGAAGAATAGAAAAATAATATTTCCTATATTTAAAACTTAATTAAAAATATTCATTTTTCCAGAAGATTTTATTTTAAGAAATTAAAAGAACATTTGAATAATTCAAAGTTCATTCTTTAAAAAAAAAATAAAAAAAAAAAAAAAAGAACATCTCATTGATTTGAACTCCTCACTGACTTTATATCATCATGGTCGTCTCTTTGTCCTATATGCTCTTGCAACATGGCCAAATAAAAGCAATCCTATGTTTGTTTCTAACCCCTTGAAGAGGAATCAAAGCAAGCAAGACAACAAACCATTATTATTGACATAATAAAACTATTATTCCTTTGTTGTTTATCTCACAACTCAAATTCGAAGGAAAATCCAAAATTTGTTGAGTTTTTGGATTTCATTGTTCAACATAATTAACCCAAAATTTTTATAACCCAAAACTCAATCTTTCTAACAGAATTGGAGTAATTAATATCAGTGGTCACTAAATTATAAGTTAATTTTACTATAATCACTTAAAATCAATTTTATACAATTAAGTTACTAAAATATTTTTTTTATTTCAATTCACTTATCATATAAAATTATGAATTTTCAATAATTGAAATGTCATGTGGCAAAAATTTTTAAATGAATTAAGGTCAATTTAACTCTAAAATTTGTTTAAGAAGTTCAAATCAACTCAAATTAATTTTTTGAGTTAATGTAATACCTAAACTTAAATATAATAATAAATTGAATCTAATTTTGAGTGTTGAATTAACTCAATTTAGGTGTTGAATTAATTTAAAAGATAATTTAGATTGATTTGAACTTCTTAAAAAATGTTAGGCATCAAATTGGCCTTTTACAATTTTTGCACATGACATTTTAACTACAAAAAATTTTTAAATTTTATTGAAATAAGTGATTTGCAATAATATTCCAATGATTAAAATGTATAAAATGAATCTTAAACTACCATAATAGAATTTAACTTATAATTAAGTGATAATTAATTACTCAAAATTTGAAAAACTCTAAAACGCAAAATTTTCTAACCCAAAATTTGATTTTCCTTCACTCTCACCTTTTAAAAACCAACTGATCAATCGACCAAGAAGTTTTGATAAAATTTTTTACTTGCAGTTGCAAATTGAACTCCATATCCTTCTTTAATCCTTTGCATCCAGGCTTTATATATATATATATAAAGAGAGGGCAGCAACAATAATTTTAATTATATATCTTAAAATTAAATGACTCTTTTGATCTTCTTTTTTTTTTTTTCTCATTTTAGACTCTGTCAATCATAAGGAATCACAAAAAAAATAAATAAATAAATAAAAATTAAATTATGATTAATATTGTTGGAAAGGAATGAGGGGATGATGTCGTGGCAGGTAGTGGCTGACAAACCATGTTTGATGAAAATAAATTTTCCTTATTTTAATTGGTGGTGATTGTTTTGAAAATTATAGCTGGTTTTGATTTTGTAAATGACAGTGTTGATTGCTATGGACATAATTGTTTTCTATTTTTATATTTTGATATGGATTTTTTAATTTTTTAAATATATTCTTTTACAATAAAATTTATACTAAAATTGATATCTCAAAAAAAGTTAAAGAACTAAAATGAATAATTTTTGAATAATATTAATGAATTTATCTCAAAAGTATTAACATAATAAATCATAGACCCTTAATTGTCATGAAAAATTCATAGTTCTCTATATGCAAAAATCGTTAGTCACGTAATATTTTCTTTTGCTTGTTTCTGTAATAAATTTTTCCATACTCATTTTGATATTGCTAAGGTTAATTATTATAAACTCTTATAGTTTGACATATAGTGTCCCTCACATTTCAAATGAGAATAAAATTATTCATTGCGTTTGATCCATTGCAGAAAAAAGTCATTTTGTTAATTATTATGTTATATTTACATGAAATATCCATAATACCTTTTCTTTTATATGAAATTATTATCTTACATCAATCATTCTCTATTAAGCACAATAAACTTGAAAACTCATTCAACAAAAAATATATTACCTAAATAAATTAAAGATAAGAAAATAAATAACCATGAAAAAGCCATTGCATCATCCACAATAGATGAAAATTAAATAAAATCAAGACTAAAATTTTCCATTGCATGAAATTAAATGACCAGAGTTTCTTTATCTCACAAAACTAGAATCATCTACAGTGAACTGAGTTTAAGCCCTCAACATCAACTATAATCAACTAAAAAAAATTAAAGCTCCTTTACATCAATTGAAAAAAAAAAAAAAAAACTCCTTGGTCTCCATACAACTAAAAGATCTCCCTTTTGCATAAGAGAATAAGTGTATGCTTCAAAACCCCTTTTCTCATCTGACATCTCTATGCAACCTTTCCGTTATTCCACTACTTCAACTGTTAAATCAAAATTTCAATTTCAATTTCATCAAAATTAAAATCTCTTTATAATTACAAAATACCTCCCTTACCTCGATTTGCATGTATGGGTCATGCTTTTGCCCTTGCCCTTTCTATCTCTGTGAATTGAAAAATCTTTCTAGTATAAGTGAGGAGGATCCAAGGTTGAAGATTTATTGCTTGTTCCTCATCATAGAGAGCACAAATCTCATCAATGTTATTCTTGACCATTGTTGTGTTGCTTGCTATTGTTCATGTCTTGTACTTCCACTCTTTAAAAGACAACGATATCCTATTTACGTATTCCATGACAAAGGGTGCATCATTCCTGCTTCTTTATCCTCCCTTGCTTCCCTTATTCTCATATTGTGGTCTCCAAAAGAAAAATTAAAGCCTAAATTCAAGAACTTATCATTTTCAATTTTCTTTTTCCATTTTTTAACATGGAGCCTTGATGACATGATTGCTCATGTGCAGTTATTTGTTATGGAGAAGGAGAGGAGGCTGTGGGAATTTAGAAAAGGAGGAGAGCAATAAAGGAAAGGATGAGTGAAAATTAAAAAAAAAAAAAAAAGTATCAAGGCATTTTGGTTATTCTAAAAAAAATATTTAATATATCGTTTTACGTTTATGCCATTTACTTAATAAAAAATTCTCTAAAATCCTAACAAAAGGATTTAATAGCATAACGGTCAAACGTAAGAGACTATTTCATATGTATTTGAAATATGAGGAACGACTTAGTTTAATAGAGCAAACTATAAGGGGTTTATAATAATTAATCCTATTATTAATATTATCAATAGAAACTCTTGGGCGGGAGTTTATGGAGGGAATTGAAATTCTAAGTTTTTTCAGTTGAAATACCCATCATTAGGGGTGAGCAAAAACAAATTGAAAGTTAAACTAAACAAATTAATTATTCAATTTGGTTATATTTCTAAATCTATTTGGTTCAATTATTAATTTTTAAATTTATTATTTTTGGTTCATATAAATGAGAACTCAGTAGATTGAATAAATCAAACAATAATAAGATAAATAAATTTTGTTTATAATTTTATAATACTCTTAAAGCCATTTATGCCTTTTATTTCAGAACAAAAAAGCCTACATCTACTTTGCTATAACATAAGCACCTATCCCACTCCTTCATTTATCCTCTCCTTCTTCTTCATCTTCTTCCTATTCTTCCTCTTTTTATTCTTCTTCTACTTTTTTCTTAATTTTTTTTTTTTACTTAAAGAACATAAAATTGTTCCTTTTTTTTATTTTCTCTCTCTTTTTTACTCTTCAATGTTAACTAGTATCGCCTTCTTCTTACCAAACCAATCATCAACAATACCATAGCTCTCACATTGATTATAGCCATCAACTCTTACTCCATCTCCAACAACAACTATCAATGTGTATAATAGCTTTTTCTTTTTATTTTTAAAATATAATTTTAAAATTTTTTCATAAATTTATATTAATCTATTATGATTAATATGTTTTAGTTTATTTAACTAGAAACCTGGAAACTTCAAGATTATTTTTTTTGTAAATTAAATTTTAAGATTAATATTTTATTAGTTTATTTAAATTTTTGTAATTAATAATTTAGAGTTAATTTATTTTATTTTTAGGATTAATTTTATAATTATATTATTAACTTTTGCTACAATGGATCATTTATTTATTTATTATCATATAATTTTATAAATTCTTATTTAACTATATGATTTTTGGGTTATTGATTATGTTGCAGTTTAAATAATATTCTAGAGCAATTTAATATTTTAGATTTTTATTTAATATTTCAGTTTGAAAAATATTTTATTACACTACGATTTATATTTGCAAAACCAAATAAAGAAATTGAGTTGAATTAAATTTTTTCAATTCGATTCAATTCAGTTTATAGTTATTTTAGTTCAATTTAGTTAATTTTTAAGAATATTTCGGTCTATTCAATTTTATTATATTTGATTTAGTTTGTATTGAACTTATAAAATGCTCAATCATACCTATTATTATTGCACCACAAAATCATAGATCTCTAGGTGTTCATATTGAAAAAAATGCTTTTAGAAAAAAACGTTATTCGTTTAACCTTTTTTTTAGGCCAACCTGGCTTTCAGTATTTGTAAATAATATTTTTAAAATCATATTGGAGATCGAATCAATCAGCTATCTAATTCTTACTTTGACCGATTCAACCGATCCAGTTCAACAAAGTATATTATATTTGTTAAAAATATGTAAATAATACTTCAATATATTTTAAAAATTAGAAAAAATATATAATATGATAAAGTAATGAAAACTATTTTTTTAATTTTAAATTTTGAGTAAAATATTATAATTTTTTAAAATTTTAAATTTTTTTTTATAAATGACTTAGTTTTAGGTTTAATCGATTTGATTTTCAATTTTTGATATTTTTTTTGGTTTTTATTATTTTTAAATGATTAGTTTAACATTGAATCAAATTGAACTACTAGTCTATTTTTGATTTTATCGATTCAATCAATTGGTCCGGTACAATTTTGAAAACATTGGTGCTAATAGGATGATTTGGATGCCATTGATTGTTTACTATCAAATTTAGATGTTGGCTTAATGGCCTTTCACACCTCTTGTTTTTTCTTACCCTTTTTAGGGTCTTGTATTGTCATATTTTAATTGCTAGAATATGCAATACTAAGCTTCATATCATGGGCTTGAGTATCTAATTCTTTAAAAAACTAGGGCTTAATTCCCTATAGAATATAATAACGTCCTAATGCAAGCCTTTGATACACATATCGATTCTAGAAGTTTGAAATAGGTGATATTTGCAGTTCGGACTAAAATTCCTTCGGCTTTAGATATAGTCAATGACTACCTTATCCTTGTATTGATGAGTAATAATAAGTTTGACCATGCTAACAACATGTTGAGTGTTATAAAAGCAATTGAGAAACTCATGCTCTAGTTGTTCCCAACTATCAATCGAGCTTGACCTTAAATCTACATATCAAACAAATTGCTTGATAAGGAGATCTCCACATGATCCAAAATTATTTTAGGTTTTAACAAAATGAGCAACATGCTAGCTAGGATTTTCCTTACCATTAAAATACTGAAATTATGGTGATTGATAATTTTCAGACATTTTCAACCTATTAATCCTTTGAATATATAGCTTGGTGTAAGTGTAGAAATGTCGAGTTGTGCTCTGAATTTGATCTTTGATAGCCTCTTTATGAGAATTTTCAATTAGGTAATAAAGACAGAATTATAAGCAGCCAATTGAATGGTCTTTGTAGTCTTTGGAGAAGTAGCGCATTCAATAACCGCTCAAGCTTGCTTTGAGGTTTCAACAATAGGAGCATGACCAAATCTACTGTTGGTATAAATAGATGTCTCACCAAAGGTCAGCCCTTTAAATGAGGAAATGAGCAAGAATGGATCATTTTCAATTACTTGCAATGCTTATGAAGGGACAAAGGACTCTTGTAGAAGAGGGATTGATCGTGCATAAATGTCAATAATAGATTTAGTTTTGAATCAACACCAGAGCTGGCATTAATGGTTGACTTAATAATGAAAGTAATTTAGGCCTTGGGTTAAGCAATCTTACGGATAAATTTCTTCATTTTAGTGAAACCAAATTCGATTGCATGTGAAAGAGCGGATTTGCACTTCAAAGAAAAGATGAGAGGCCTATTAGGCATGCTAGAAATTTGTACACATAAATTTCATGCCTACAAATTAAGATAAGAAGTATGAATTCTCGAATTTATAAAAAAGAATGGATTACAATCTCTAATACGTTTTTATAAATAAATAAATCCTCTAATTCAAGTCTTTGGACAAAAATAAGATTCAAAGGTTGGGTGAGTTTGATCTTGAATCAAGAATAAAACTCTTCATTTGATTGATGAAGAGTGTCAAGTGTGTTTCAATGGCATTATGGGTTGATCTCGAATTGAAGATAGATTCTCACTTTATGGAACTTAGAGACCTAGAGACTTAAAAGTTTCAAAACTTGAAAGTTTAAATTAGTAGAGTGGGTGTAGATGTCTCCCATAGGTGTAGGAGCTCCTCTATTTATAGAGATCTTGGAAGGAGTCTTTCATTTTATCAATACGACTAAGACATAAAGTAAATTTTATCTCAAAAAAGGATTTTAATTGGTTCACTTGACTCATGATCATTGATTCTTACTATATTATTTAGGCCACATGACTTATTTTGATTAACTACATACGTGAGTCCTAAATAATTTATTTGGTTATAATTAATTTAGTTTAAATCTAATTAAAATAGACCAAATAATTTGATTGGTCAATAATAATTTAATTAAATTTTAATAGACTAAAATATATTTTTATTTGTCTAAATTTCTTATATCAATAAACATAAAGAAAAAATTATAATGAATACTAAAAATTTGATGTCTTTTTATATCAAAAACAATTACAAAGTATAAGAATTTAATCATTTACAAATAAATATGAAATCAACTAAATTTAAAGTTTAATATATTGATTCATAAAAAAAATAAAAAAAATATAGATGATTTTTTATTTGATTCAGTGATACTATACTTATTAATAAAAAGAAAATATTCTTATCTAAAATTTTTGAAATAAAGATAATAATTTATTTCCAAACTATGTATAGAGTTTAATAAATGATTTGTGTAAAAATTTTTAAAAATATTATCTAATAATTTTACTAATGTTTAATAAAAGATTAAAAAGTTAAATACATTATGTTGATATTTCATAAATTTCAAATTTATGTGCATGAAAAAATGTTAATAAAAAATCTTAGGGCCAAATAAATTATTAAAATAATAAAAAAGTGAACTTAATATAGAGTAAATTAAAGGAGAACAAACTGAGTGTAAATAAGTTTTTAAAATGATAAAAATATAAAAAATATAAAGTTGTTATGGATGAAATTGAATAAAGTAAAAGTTAAGGGGTTAGAGCTCTATCCACGATGTTGACTCCACTTTTGTCTATATAACAAACTACTTCATTTGCCCTTTTCATTTTGACAATAAATATTACTTGAAAATAATACTTTATCTTATTATGAGCATGCCTCTGATTTTCGCTCGAATGACTAGAATCTTACTTACCACTTCATCCTTTTATCGACCAACGGAGGATCAAGAGGATATGAGTCTTTACATTGGTACTAAACCTAAGAGGTGGCACGTGTTTGGATTAACAAGGGATCCTTTAGGCCTTGCACAAGTTCAAAACCTTAAGTCCAAATTGTGGTCATCGAGGGACCAAGTTGGGACGATACATTGGTACCATCCTTAGGAATTATAAAGTCGCCACTTGACTTTGATTAGGATAAGATTCTATGAAAGACAAAATTTGAATCTAAACTAAGTCAATTAGAAGACCCATTTCGTTTGCACCCCATTAGAGATCAAATTCGAAAATTGGGTATGACTTAGGGAAGAGATTAGGTACCCCAAATTACTTGGATATTCGGACCCGACCTTCAAGCATCTTTAGTTCACTTTTAACATCTTAACCAAGTTATTAATTAGTCTAATTTAACGGCCCTATTCATGCCTCTAGCATGATTAAACTAAACAAATCAAATCAATAACTCAAAGGGGATGAAGATCATGCATCATGACATAGGGTTATCATGCATTTCATATGTTCAAGCATAATCATTTCAAGAGGGGAGAGGGTTATACATCATGGCATATGGTTAGTTATCATGCATTCCATACATCCATTCACACACCCATTCATCTTTAAGCATATGGGATAATGGTCAAGACCTAATTCATGGTCTAACTCAAGTAAGAACACCTACACCCAAATGAAGAGAACAAGTTAGTAACTAAAATAAACAAATTAAAATAATCAAACAAGCAAATGAAATCATTAAGCATCATACCATGTCTCCAAAGTCAAAGTATGTAAATATGTCTCTAAGTCCATAATCATCACCTTAATACCACATATACATAATAACATCAAGTGAACATAAATACATGAGTCATATGATAAAAAGAATGGCAATATGTAAGGCAAAATACTTGGAGGAATCTTAATGGCCTAAGGCAAGCTCATCATAGGGGAGATCCTAGGGTTGATGAACCCTTTTTCTTATTACTCCAAAAGAGCATGGCATCCACAGATACTACTAATCATAATAAAGGTTAGAATACCATTTTAATTAAAGAGGGAAACATAAGGCCAAAACAAGCTATGACATTCTTAAACATAAACATAACCCTAGTAAAGCTCCTAAGGTCCCAGGAACTCTAAGTTCCTTACTTAGTCATTACCAAATTGGGTCCAAACAGAATACTCAATGTGCTCATTAATCAAAGTGAAGGAAAATAAAGTATTAACATAAAATGCACCATAAAAACCACCCAAAATGTGTTTAAAATTCCATTTTTTGAGATGACTGGGGATCCTAGGCCATTAGGCCTCACACTATTTTGCTAATGGAATCATAAAAAATATAAAAAATAAAAGAATACAAATGAAAAGAGAGGAGTTTTATAATTTGTCCCAGAAGAGATGGGTTGTATAACCCATTATGAAGGCTACACAACCTATATTTAAGGTTGTACAACCTAATTCCTAGGTTTTCAATGCAAAGGAAAAAAGGAAAAAAGAAGAAAGAGGGAAAATAGGGTTGCACATCCACCTATTAGGGATGTACAACCTTAAGGTTTAAGGGGGGATCAATTTTAGAAGGTTTTTTTTTGTTAGGGTTTAAGGTATAGTTGTACAACCTTGCTTCATGGGTCATATAGCCCATTAATCCTAGTAGTTTGGGTTGACTTTGGACTTGGGTTTAGTGGTGGACTTGGTTTTGGGCTTTTCCAAAGTGTCCCAAGGCTTTGTTCCTTTTCCTTCATTGATTTGTCCTTACATTTTGGGGAATATATTCAATGATTTTTATCATCAGACTTTACACCCTTAGGCCCATAATTTGATGTTTACACTTATATTTTTATCAATGGTTCAAATTAAAAGAAATTTATCTAACGATTGATATGACTAATGCATATATGCATCATAATGCAATTCAAATATGATTTATGGAGGATAATATGATAGGAAACAGTAAAAAAAATATATTTTTTATATAATATTCAATACACCTAATGAGACTCAAATATGATTTGTGGAGAATGATGTTATAGGAGATAATAAAAATTATTTTCTATATAATATAGAGATAATTGAGTATAGAAGTTGCACTCAATTGATATAGTGTTTGTTTGAGATAGTTGATGGTTGTAGTTAATATTTGATAGTAGTTGCTAATAATTGTTAGCTGATAGCTAGTAATGATTTGATATTAAGAGTTTAATAAATTATTTCTAACGGTGGCTGTTAATTTATGAAATAATTAATAAGAGTATACTTTCAATATTTTATATATTAAATTAATTAAATTAAAATTTAAATATAATAAAATATATTATTCACATATGCTCATAAAGTATAATTTCAATATTTAGAATGCTATAATTATTAATTTATATTTATAATTTTGAACCATTATTTCTTATTAATGGTAATTAGTAAATACGTCAATATATTTTTAGTAATTAAAATGTCTCATATATATATATATATAATAATTTAAAATAACTTATTTTTTACATGAATGATTAAAATATTATAATTTATATTTAGTGGTTGAATAATAAAATTTTAAGAATAATAATACAATAAAGATAATTTTGACTTTTTTTGAATTTTTACTGTAAAGATTTTAAAAAAAAAAAGCTCAAAATAAAAAGCTCTGATAGTTGATTGGAATTATATCAATAATTAACTGTTATTTTTTTTTATGATTTTCCAAATATACATCTATTAGTTGTTGAGGCCAAATGCTTGAGTTAACACTTGAATTATTTGCGAAAATTCACTTTAACACTTTACTTTTATTAGTGATCTATTAAACACTCAATATTTTATTTTTGATCTATTGAACATTAATCTGAAAAATAAAATGAGTGTAAATTTCACACACCTACTCTAAAAAATTTATCTTTTTATTGATTAAAATACCCTGATTTCACCATAAACAACTACTCATTTTCAACTCATCTTCAACTTGGGCGATTACTTCTGGATCTACTCAAACCAAAATAAGCCTTCTATACACTAAATTATTTCCTAACAAGCAGAATGAGATTCTTAAAAAAGAAAAAAAAATAGATTTAGAAGTTAGTACAAGTCTATAATATAAGAGCAATACCCACAATTCTATAATAATTGAAGGAATAATTAAAATAAAAAATTGATCTATTAAATGAAATTATAACAATAATAGAACCACAAATACAATCCTTATCAAAACTTGAAGGAAGAACTTAAAAGAATTCAATAAAATCAACAATTTTTAGAAGTACGTGTAATAGGAAAAAGAGGAAGAAGATGAGAGAGGGAAAGGTTGAATGAGGAGGAATCGAAGGTGTTAAAGGCCCTACCACCATCAAATATATTTGACTTGCCTCAATCAATGCCATAACCCTAGTTGTAACTAATACGACATCAATGTGCTTCAACAGCCTAAATATGCTTAGAGATAAACACTCATACTTTGCAATTTTGCAGAATAGTATATACCTAATTTGGATTCCTGCATTTTTGGAAAAGCAAAAGTCATCAAACGTAATTATTAATCATCATATAATCATTGGATAGTGAAAGATCTTCATCATCCTAGAATCAATCTTCATCCACCACCACTATCTTGTTTTAATGCTTTTTTATCATTATCACCATAATTGATCAAACATAAGAATCAAGCGTTTACTTCCTTTTCTTATCTAATGAGTTGGATGGAGGGGGATAGTGATTGATGGAAGCTCATATCGGTGTATAATATCTTTCTAAGGGAGCGGTCAAGTGCTCATCAAAATAAAGATTAGTTGTCTTGAGCTCAATTAGCATCAACCTTTTCCCCTGCCCACTTTTACAGTCAAACCACACATCTCTATGTGTTTGCCCTACTCATATCTATACATCCCAAAATGTATATCTCATCTTTTTATGATAAAGTAATGCATAATCAAATGCCCATATCTCAAATCAAATTGAAGAACTAAGGATAACTTTAAGGCATGATACGAGATTAGATAAAGGAGCCCTTGATCCTCTTTTATTAAGAAAAAACTAGAATAATGTATTAGATTGATTGATATTGAGGAAAGTAAGATAGAATGAACAAAAAGGTATTTTAGGCCATTTAAGATATAAGTTTATTGTTTTATGTGACTTATAATATGTGTAAATAATGTGTGATTGCTGACATCATCAAATTGTATTTAATTGACTATAAATAAAATTATAATAATTTGATGAGATAAAAATACAAATTAAAGTGTTAAACCAATCAAAATTAAAAGTGAAGTGTTAAAGTGACTTTTCACGAATAATTCAAGGGGCTTATGCATTTGGCCTAGCTGTAAATAAGAAACTTATATCAGCTGCATCCATTAGTTATATTACACTCTCATAGAATAAGTAAATAGTTGAATGAATGGGTGCCCTTGGAATGTGTTTAAAATTGTATTAAGATTTGGATATCGTTAAAAGGAGCCAGTAATTGTTAAATGGAAAATAAGAAGGAAATGAGAAAAGAATGGACTTATAGCATAATTAGCTTGTTAGAAAATTTGTAATATTGAAGTCCACTTTCTAAATTTGCAACTAATTTCAATTATAAATTAACAAAGAAATATGCAAGAACTAAAATACACTTTTTTCACTTTTGATGCCATTTAAAAACAAACAATACACATGCTAGAATTATTTAATAACTTTTTAAAATAACATTATACATAAATCTCCACTAATGTAATTGCATACCTTTTCGAGAATCAAAATGTCTTTATTAGCTTGTAACATGGTTAGGAGAACATGGCTTACCAAAGAAAGGGATAAAGAGATGCAACCAAGAGAATTTTAAGAATGAAAACAATCAAGTGATACTAAAAATTCTCATATGGTCTAAAAATTTCTCCACTCATTCTTTTATTTTCTTCTCTTACTTTTTAGCAATTATCACTCCTTTAATCACAATTCAACATAAGGCTCAAGAGCAATTTGCTACATAATACTCCTCTCATAAAATTATGAGCTCCAAATAATTCAAACATTAAAACTCAAAGAAACTTAACAATTCTCAACTTTCTTTTTTTATTATTTTATTCATTCAAACTTTTTAATTAAAGTAACTTAACCCAAATAACCAACAATTGCATAGATGCTAGTATTACACTTAAAATTTTCTTTCCACATACCAAACACTTGCACACATTCTTAAGTATTCTCATAAGAAGGAAATTCCAACTTACTCCACATAAACAATGAAAATTCTTGTGCCGATTAAAATTCATAAAATTCTTTTGGTGGGTAGGCCTTAATGATAAGTTATATGGTGACATGATTAAGTTGGAGCAAGAAACAGACTTATATACACTCTTAGTGTGTATTCTAAGACTTAAAAATGGTGCAAGATATAAAGATAATAAAGGTATAGAGGGAGATAAATGAGCTAACACATAGAATGCATTCCTTGATCAAGTGTGAAGTAATATTTCACCTTAAAAAATTATATGTCTTGTTCTAGAATTAGTGGCAAAAGTTTTTAACAAACTAGCATGCTTATTCTTGAATTTAAACAAGCAAGCAATTCCTAGATGTAATGAATCGAAAAAATTTCTTAGTCAACCTAAACAAGGAAATCACTTACATCATTTATTAAGCTTATTCAATTGTCTAAACTTTCTAAGAAAGTAATCATACATAATTCCACCATGAACATTCAAAATCCAAAGATTGACAAAGTATGAAGTGATCACACTTAAGTCAATTCTAATTCACTTTTTGAGAAAACAACTTATCCAAAAAGGAAATAAACCATTGAAATCCTCAAGTTAACAAATCAAAATTTTTTTTATATAGTTTAAATGAATCCCAACCACAAAAAAAAAAAAAAAAAATGAAAGAATAAAACTAATTCTCAAATTCACACCAAAACTCAAATAATGAAAGAATTAACTCTTATCCCCTCCTTCCAACTTAAATTAAACATTATCCATAATTTTTTAAAAGAAAATTTAAATTTAAATGATAAAAAGAAAATTACCCCCTTTTTTGTGACTCAGATATGATTTGGTGTCAAATTGTTTTCCAAAACTATTCATTCCATAAAATTCTATTGCCTCAATTTAACATTGCCTTCACTTATTAACTAGCAAACATGAGATTATTATAGAATAAAAAATATTAATTTTTTATTTTTTGTAAAACAGATCCTATCAGAGGTGCAAGGTCCATGTCATAGGCCATACACCTAGAACTAAAATAATAGCATGCTTGCAGTACTTTAAATAACCAAACAAAAAAAAAATTAAAAAACATACCAATACCTGTACAATGAATAATCACAGTACTCAACCATCACAAACATGTTCACAATTGCACAAAATTTATCCATTCACATACATATCAAATTAAAATATATTCATCCAATCAACTAATATCTTAATTTAAGAAATTCCTAAACTAATAAAGTACTTAAACTAATATTAAACTTACAATAACTAAGAACACAATACCAAAAGAATAGTGTGACAACCCATTTAATAATCATTTAAATTTCTCTCTAATTCTATCCATTGTCATTTAAAAGACCTGATTATTTTTTTTCACTATGTCTCTTGTTCACCACTTAGTAATTATTTATAACAAAACATACATGAATAATCAAACTAAACTACTAACTAACTGTATACTGGCCCAACCTTTATTACACTGCTAGACAGTGACTTCGAAAAGTATA